>CAUYRT010025965.1:0-13642 GCA_963574885.1 Lepilemur ruficaudatus | reverse complement strand
AAGCGATCCTTCTGCCTCAGCCTCCCAAGTAGCTGGGACTACAAGCATGCACCACCATGCCCGGCTAATTTTTTCTATATATATTTAGTTGGCCAATTAATTTCTTTCTATTATTAGTAGAGACGGGGTCTCGCTCTCGCTCAGGCTGGCCTCGAACTCCTGCCCTTGAGCAATCCACCCGCCTCGGCCTCCCAGAATGCTAGGATTACAGGCGTGAGCCACCGCGCCCGGCCCCAACATTTTTAATTAATTAAACTTGACTACCTTTTCTTTTGTCTCAAGCAAGGACAACTGATTTTTCATTCACATTGCTCCTCACATAATTCCTTATTGGCTACATGGAATACTGGGTTAAGAAGTATTCTAAAGCCATGTTCCACTTCGGTGAAAAAGAGTGCTTTCATCCATTAGCAAAGTCTGTCAACAGGCACTGGAAATGAGAGTAGAAATAATATGAGAAGCACATATTTATCTTTTTTTTTTTTTTGAGACAGAATCTTACTCTGTTGCCTGGGCTAGACTGCCATGGCATCAGCCTAGCTCACAGCAACCTCAAACTCCTGGGCTCAAGCGATCCTCCTGCCTTAGCCTCCCGAGTAGTTGGGATTATAGGCATGTGCCACCATGCCCGGCTAATTTTTATATATATATATTTATTTTTCAGTTGTCCAGCTAATTTCTTTCTATTTTTTTAGTAGAGACTCTATTTTTTTAGGGTCTCACTCTTGCTCAGGCTGGTCTCAAACTCCTGAGCTCAAAGGATCCTCCCACCTAGGCCTCCCAGAGTGCTAGGATTACAGACGTGAGCCACCATGCCCAGCCTATCTTTCTTGATCCAGGTTTTCTAAACTTAAAAAAATCACCTTCAATTTCCAAAGCTCTCAAAAAGTCAATTATGTTTTCTTCTAGTGTTTATTTTTTTTCCATTTGGTGCTTTTATGCCTAATCCTTTTACATAACTGAGAGAAAAGTTTACATACTATTAATATAAATAAGAATATTTATAATATCCACAACTGTATGAAAATCATAAGATAATATTTTTGTTACTATTTAGGAAAAAAGGTACAATGATATGCCTATAACTGGCAAGAAATTTCAGCCATTATTCAACTGAATTCCACAAATGGTCATTGAGGCCTTATTGTGATATGGATGAGGCACTCTACTAGAGGATGCAAAATTGGAAAAATAGGCACTGACCTCAAAAAACTGAAATGATAGTGAAGGGGATATCCAACCTTCACTAGATAGCCAACCGTAAAACTGAGTATAATGTCAGTAGATCCTACATCTAGCTGGGCAGAAGGATCATCCGAGAAGCTTTCGTTTGTATATTTGTTATTGTTGATTGTCAGAACAGGTCAGAGATCTGAAAAAGAATCTTTAGGTTATGGAACCTGGAAATCTATAGATTTACGAGGGTTTCCACATGAATCTAATACTTAGCCAGATTTGAGAACAACCATGACAAATATTGTTATTAATACTTAGTAGAATGTGGCTTATGTTACTTTATAGCAGTTGTTTTATGACCCTAATCTCAAGGAAAGGGACATGATATGAGCACATTTCCTTAGGAGGATACTTAACAAGGATAAACATGCAAAATAAGATATTAACATAGGTAGAGTTTTAGAGTGACAAAGGACTTGATGAAAGCATTTGATGCCAAGAGGGAACAGAAGTGCAAACTTACCCAACATGCTAGCGGAGGGATAGGATAGGAAATATAAACATAACCAATGTCGTAACTGTGCCAGGAAGCCAGGCCTGTTGCATTTAATTTCTCTATATTCCCACTTCAGCCTAAAGGCTGACTCAGAAGGGCATTTGTTAAATTGGAAACCTTAATTTTTTTAAAAAAATAAGGTCACATTTGTACATTTGTGGTTCTCAGATTGCCAAATATTTTTAAGTCACCCCACTATTATTTTGGCATGTTTTTTGTCATTTTCTAAGAAGATGGGTAGTTTTCTAAGTTAGACTGATTGCCTTTTTGTGTAGACTTATTTTTGAAAATTATTTTTCAAATAATTTTTTGTTTTTGTTGTTTGTTGGTAGTGTTAAAATGGCTTACATTCTTTTTTTTTTTTTTTTTTAGACAGAGTCTCACTCTGCCTAGGCTAGAGTGCCATGGCGTCAGCCTAGCTCACAGCAACCTCAAACTCCTGGGCTCAAGCGATCCTACTGCCTCAGCCTCCCAAGTAGCTGGGACAACAGGTATGCACCACCATGCCCGGCTAATTTTTTCTGTATATTTTTGGTTGGCCAATTAATTTCTTTTATTTTTAGTAGAGACGGGTTCTTGCTCTTGATCAGGCTGGTCTCGAACTCCTGAGCTCAAACGATCCACCCGCTTTGGCCTCTCAGAGTGCTAGAATTATAGGCGAGAGCCATCGCGCCTGGCCTGTTCATTCTTTAAAGACCAAGAAAGGGAGAAAAAGTATGAATAAAAATAAAGGAAACATTATAATCCTCTCTGTTCGGATATACTTACATAGTATATCACTTAGGATAGACTAATAGATCAAATAGACAAATTGACCCAAAAATGTACCATAGGTCAAATATGAGTGATGTTTATTTAATATTTCTTACATAGCAATTCAAAAGGATACACTGGGCATTGTCATCCAGTTAGGGACAGAAAGGTTGAGAAAGCATTAAGGAACAAAAGGCCCTCTTCTTAACTGTCCAGACCCTGAAGTGACATTTCATCACTTATGTCTATATTTCCTTTATGAGAAATGACTATGTGGCTCTACCTTGAGCCAGAGAAGTGTCAGTGTTAGCTGTGCAGCCACTTCCCAGCAATAGTTCCATATTATGGATGGGAAGTTACAAATCTTCAGTGACAGCTTGTCATATTTTCTTTCTTGAAATTTTAAAAGACTACCATTGAAAGTGTTCAAGGCTGGCACTTTACAGGAGTTATTTACTGACAACACTATTTTTACTCCATTGTTATTGATCTTCTTAAAAAATTTTGGAAATTCATATTTTCCAAAAAGTTGTCCATTTTCTAATGTATCAGTATAGATTTGTGCAATACATTCTCAAATAATTATTTTAAATGTCTTTGAATCACTGGTCACATCCATTTATTCCTTTAATCCTGATTCAGCCAACAAGTTGTTTATCTAAGTTATTAGTGTTTTTTAATGAAAAATAATTGGGTTTACTTATGAATTCTATTATTTTTCTACATAGAATTTTTGGAGTATTACATTTGCCTTTATTTTCAAATAGTTTTTTTTAGCAATATTAAAAGAGTGACGTACTTCCTAAGTCCTTGTGTGTGTAAAAGTCATTCTTTTACCTTAACACATGAATCATAATATAGCTGAGCACAGAATTCTTGGGTATCACCTTTTTCCTCTGTAAATTTTGTAGACACACACACACACAGTTTTTGTTTTCTGAACCATTTGAGACTAAGTTTCATACATTATAACCTTTTACCCCCTAAATGTTGTGGTAGGTATTTTCTAAGAACAAGGATACCTCCTACACATGTATAATTATCAATTTGCTTATTTGTAGTCTGTCTTATAAGAATAGAAGTTCTGTAAGGCAGGAACTACTACTACTTCTTTCTTGGTTCCTGCTCTACACCCAGGGAGTAGAATTTACCTTTCCTTTATAGAAGGGGTGGGGGTGAGGCAAACATTTTCTGCAAAGGGCTAGAGATAATATATTTTAGATTTTGCAGGCCAAGAGGCAAAACTGAGGATCTTAGATAGACTACTTATATAACAAAAAAAGAAAACAAATTTCCACATTTTAAAAATTGATATAATTCAAGATATATAATAATGGAATTCAAAAAATTGAATGTAATTTTTTGTCATACTGCTAGGCTGGATTAGGAAGGAGGCAGAAGTTGAGCAGGGGAAGAGTCAAGAAGAGATTGCTCTGTGGGAGAGAAGACAAACAAGGGGAACAAAATAGCACCTATATAGTGGGCAGCCGCTCTGGTGCTTTCAGACCTAAGGAGGTCCTCAAGGATTCTCCTGTGCTCAGAGAACTAAGTTGCCTTCAGAATGCTCTCAGTCAGTGAAGTCTGGTGGAGGTGAGGAACAGCGGGGATCTAGGAAAGAGTTAAAATATATAGATGAAAAGGGAGGAAGCAAAGGGTATGAAGACTAGACCTGATCTTTATAGCAACCACTCAGCCCTGCTGTTTGAAGCAGGAAAACAGCCCTGGACAACAAGTAAACTAATGAGCATGGCTGTGTTCCAATTAAGCTTTATTTACAGAAACTAAAGTTTGAATTCTGTATCATTTTACATGCCACAAAATACTGTTTTTCTTTCTTTTCTTTTTTTTTTTGTTTTAACCACTAAAAATGTACACATTATTCTTAGCCAGTGGGCTATACAAAAACAGATTGGGGCTGGATTTGGCCACTGGACTGTGGTTTGTCAACCTCTGTAATAGATGTCTGAATGGAAGAAAGGAATGAATAAAAGAAGAGTTAAAGGAATTTTTTTTAATAGGTGAAATCATGAGTTATACACAAATACAAAGTAAACATATGATAAATGTTTTTACTTAGCTCTTTAAATAATGGGGAATTAGTAAGGAGTCACAACTGGTTCAAAGGAAAATTCAAACAACACACCATCAGGAAAGCTGAACTAAGGTTACAAATGGATGTAAAATTGGACAGTATGCACAGAGCAATGATCAGTTGTGTTCCTCTGAACAAAATTCATTTGCATTTCTAGAGACAAGAATAATCTGCCTCACCCCAACTTTTTCACAACTTGCAAAGTTGTAAAACAGCTCAAAGTCAATGAGAGGCTCAGGCCTCTTCATTCATAGCTACATTAGGGAAACTGAGGCCACTTATCAGGCTTTTCAGTTATCAAATCAAGCATGATGAAACCTTATGAATGTATTGGTTTCAAAATATCAAATTTATATCTTAATGCTGCTTTACAGGGAATGCTAAAAATTGATTTGTATCCAATTTGTTTATAAAATGTCATAACATTTTAATAATATAGTAGCCAAAGAAACATTCTAACTCCTCTATCACAAGAGTACTTACTGCGTTTTCCTAGAGGACCTTGCACAGGGTCAGAAGCACTAAATTGGCTTTTAAGATGCAGATGCAAATCGTAGTTCTAATACCTCCTGGCTGTGTAACCTTGGGAAAACAAACAGGTTTCAGTTTCTTCATCTGTAGAAAGATAATATTAGTAGGTATTTCATAGGGCTGTTATGAGAACTAAATGAGGTAATACACGTCAAACACTTAGCATATGGCCTGATACAAAGTAATCACACAATATTGTTATTTTTCTTTTAGATCAGGGCTTGATAATGTCTACTTTGTCTAAAATTTGTCAAGATACATTATTATTTTGGACAGTCTTGATAAGCTGAGTTAGTATTTTTATGTCATATTTGTCTATTATTAGAGAAGCTTCCCTTTGAGGGGAAATACCAATACATTCAATTCAATTTTTGGTCAACAGAAGAGAAATACCATCTAATTTTATATGGGAATCAAAATGTTCTTTAAATTACATGCAAGTCTTTTTTCAAAGTCTCCATTGAAACTATGATATTATTTATGCATTCAGTTTTATTTGATTTTAATATAAGGAAATATTCTTCTATAAGACTTTAAAAAACATTTTGCCCAGTACAGTGGACACAGAGGAAGAATTAAATTTGAACCTAATTTCATTCCAAGTAAATTATACACACTTAATTACATTTTTTCTGTACAATTTCAAGCCTACATTAGACATTTAAGAAATTAGAATTGTTAGACCTGCACTTCTATAGTGAATAAAAACTGTATCACTGAAGTTACTTTTTTTTCTGGAACCACAGAGGTATTTTTTTTCTGAAATAGAACATTTTTCTATATGAAGAGCTGACATTTTTATTCCATACCCTACCCACTCATCACTCTGCTCAAATTATCATCTCAATTCCTCAACTCAGTAGTTTGTTTTTGTGGTAACTTTTTTTTTTTCTATTTATGGTAGATGAAAACCAACATTGATGCTATAAAAATAACATTAAGATGCAAACTCAAAGCCCGTAAGCAAAACTTTCTGTGTTGAGGGCATTGCTGGCTGGGTTTTCACAAAACAAAAGTCCATTAAGATTGACTTTAGAAATATCCTTTGTTTGCCTGCTTGGTCAACACAGGTGAATTTAATTTTCTGTTTCTTTGTTCTATTATCAACTCTATAGACACCACTTTAAGAGGACCCAGTAGGAAAGAACTGCCCTTGAAATGTTAAAATGCAGAAAACAGTTTGAGAATGTTATGAGGCAAGACAGAATGACATGAAAGATATTTTCATCTCCTTGCATTGGGTGCCAACTCAGGGCCAAGTTAGGAAAACAGTCCACGATGTACTGTAAAGTAATACTGAATGGAACAGATGAGTTAAGAATGGAGTAAGAATGGAAAAGTGAGTCAGACATAAAGTCACAACATGGTGAATTTGTCCTGAAGATAATTGTCAGAGGCATTAATTGGCAAATTTCTGTTACTATTTAATAGCAAACTAATTTATGGTACAAATATTTGCATTTTGTGGAAGAAGATAATACAATGTTCTTAGCATAAAACTATATCAGGAAGTGAAATTTAGTTCTTTCACTTACTCCAGCCTATCTCTCAGTCACTGAATACAAAGGCCATTTATTTCTATTGCCAGATGAAGGAGAGAAAATATGCATGAAATGTACAAGAATTTAGGGTGCTTACAGAAAAAGGAGAGTGTTCTGCTAGTGAGGGCCTTATTTAAAGTTACTAAGGTAGAGTATATTTTCTGTTTCTATGGCAATTCTTCTGTATTACTATTTTCTAACAAAAATAACATCTTTCTGTCCAAAACAAGTGAGTGTTTTAAATTGCAGAGGCTATATCATAGTCTTTGATTGTTGATCCTGTTATTATATACATGGCCTTGGAATCATCTCAAGTTCTTAATTCCATGAATATAAAAATGGAGATGATAGAATTCTGGAAAGTTTTAAATTTTCTTATGTTTATGTTTGTTTTGTTTTGGGATTCTTGGGTGGACATTTTTCGCTGTGAAATACTACTACATTGGGAACTTCAGAATATTATGGAACAGTCAGTGGGCAGTGCCATGAAAGCTAAGACTATTCTGATGAACAAAACTTTAAAAGAATGAACTTTTAAAAACTTTTAGGATATATCTATCTCAGAACAAAGTTAAAGAATTTTTTTGAATGTTGGTTGGGGTACAGAGCAATAGGGCTTCTTACATACTGTTAAAGTAGTGTATATTGGTAACATTCTTCTGGAAAGTAATATATCCACATGTGTTGATAACTTTAAAAATGGATTTATTAGTCTGCTTCTGCTCCCATAACAAAATACCATAGGCTGAGTGGCTTAAACAACAGAAATTTATTTCTCACAGTTCTGTAAGTCCAAGATTAAGGTGCTAGCTGATTTGATTTCTGAAGTCTCTCTTTCTGGCTTGTATAGGGGATTGCCTTCTTGCTGTATTTTCACAGGGTGGGGGTACAAGGGAGACAGAGAAATATCTTCCTCTTCTTATAATCTTACAAGATCACAGTCCTATCAGATTGGGGTCCCACCCTTGTGACCTCACCTCCTAATGGTCCTACCTCTAGATAAAGTCACATTGGGGATTAGGTCTCCAGTATATGAATTAGGAGGGACACACAATTCAGCAATGTTCATACCCTTAGAACTAGTAATTCAACTTCTTGCAGTCTATCCTGTGTCCCTTGTATAAGGCGGAGAGGGGAGTAAAGGTCGGTAACTGGAATGGAATGTAGTCTTAGATGTGAGTTTATATATGCTCATCATACTCTTTATTTGCAATTTAAAATAGAAAAACAGGCTGGGTGCGGTGGCTCACACCAGTAACCCTAGAACTCTGGGAGATCAAGATGGAAAGATCGCTTGAGGTTAGGAGTTCAAGACCAGCCTGAGCAAGAGCGAGACCCCCATATCTACTGAAAATAGAAAAATTAGCTGGGCATGGTGATGCATTGGCGCATGCCTAAATCCCAGCTACTTGGGAGGCTAAGGCAGGAGAATCGCTTGAGCCCAGGAGTTTGAGGTTGCTGTGAGCTAGGCTGATGCCACAACACTGTAGCCTGGGCAACAAGTGAGACCCTGTCTCAAAAAACAAACAAACAAAAAAAAATAGAAAAACAAATACAATGTTCAGAAATTATTAATAGCTGTGTATATTGTGCCACAACATAGAAAATTATACGACGAAGTGTTTTTTTGTTTCTTTAACCACACGAAAATGATTATATTATTAAATATATTTTAAAATGTAGGGTGGGCCAGGTGCAGTGGCTCCCACCTGTAATCCTAGCTCTTTGGGAGGCCACAGCAGGAGGATCCCTTAAGGCCAGGAGTTCAATACCAGCCTGAACAAGAGCCAGACCCCATCTCTACAAAAAATAGAAAAAATTAGCTGGGTATGGTGGCATGCACCTGTAGTCCCAGCTACTCAGGAGGCTGAGGCAGGAGGATCACTTGAACCCAGGAGTTTGAGGTTGCAGTGAGCTGTGATGACATCATTGCACTCTAGCCCAGGTGACCCTGTCTTGAAAATAAATAAATAAAATATAGGATGAATGAAAAGCTGGTTTTTTGAAGATGAACAAAATTAACATACCTTTAGCCAGACTAAGAAAAAAGAGACAAGAGCCAAATAAATAAAATCAGAGATGAAAAAGGAAACATTATAACTGATACTGCAGAAATTCAAAGGATCGTTGGAGACTACTATGAGCAACTACATGCCAATAAATTGTAAACGCTAGAAGGAATGGATTAATTCCTAGACATATACAACTTACCAAGATTGAACCAGGAAGAAATCAAAACCTGAATAAACCAGTAACAAGTAACGAGATAAAAGCAGTAATAAAAAGTTTCCCATCAAAGAAAAGCCTAGGACCCAGTGGCTTCACTGCTGAATTCTACCAGACATTCAAAGAAGAACTAATACCAATCCTACTTAAACTATTTCGATAAACTGAGGAGCAGAGAATACTCCCAAACTCATTCTACAAGGCCTGTGTCACCCTGATACCAAAACCAGACAAAAACACAACAAAAAAGAAAACTATGGGCCTATCAATATCTCTGATGAACACAGATGCAAAAATTCTCAACAAAATACTAACAAAACAAATTCAACAACACATTAAAACGATTATTCATCATCATCAGGTGGGATTCATCCCAGGGATGCAAGCATGGTTCAAGATAAGCAAATCAATCAATGTGATATATCAGCAGAATGAAGGATAAAAACCATATGATTATTTCAATTGATGCTGAGAAAGCACTCAATAAAATCAAACATCCCTTCATGATAGCAACTCTCAAAGAACTGGGTATAGGAGGAACTTACCTCAACACAATATAAGCCATATATGATAGACCCACAGCAGTGTATACTGAATGGGGAAAGATATATACCCTATAAAGATATATAACTATTAACTTTATATAACTATAAAGATATATAACTATTAATTATTTTAATAATTAAAAATAAAAACAATTTTAACTGAGATCTGGAACGAGACAAGGATGCCCAGTTTCACCACTGTTATTCAACACAGTACCCAAAGTTCTAGCTAGAGCAATCAGATAAGACAAAGAAATAAAGTTCATCCAAATTGGAAAGGAAGAAGTCAAATTATCCTTGTTTGTAGATGATATCATTTTATATCTAGAGAAACCTAAAGACGCCACAAAAAACTATTAGAACTGATAAACAAATTCAGCAAAGTTGCAGGATACAAAATCAACATACAAAAATCAGTAGGGTTTCTATATGCCAACAGTAAACAACCTGAAAAGGAAACCAACAAAGTAATCCTGTTTACAATAGCTACAAATAAAATAAAATGTCTAGGAATACACTTAACCAAAGAAGTGAAAGATATCTATCATGAAAACTATAAAACATTGATGAAAGAAGTAGAAGAGGACACAGAAAAATGGAAAGATTTCATGCTCATGGATTGGAAAAATCAATATTGTTAAAATGTTCATACTCTCCAAAGCAATCTATAGATTCAATGTAATCCTCATCAAAATATCAATGACATTCTTCACAGAAATACAAAAAAATAGTCATAAAATTTATATGGAACCACAGGATACCCAGAATAATCAAATCCATCCTGAGCAAAAGTAACAAGACTAGAATCATATTACCTGACTTCAAATGGAATTACAGGGCTATAGTGAATAAAACAGCATATTACTGGCATAAGAACAGAAACATAGACCAGTGGAACAGAATAGAGAAACAGAAATAAATCCACACATCTCTAGTGAATTTATTTTTGACAAAGGTGCCAAGAACATACAGTGGAGAAAGGACAGTCTCTAAAATAAATGGTGCTGGGAAAACTGAAAATCCGTATGCAGAAGAATGAAACTAGACCCTTATCTCTTGCTATATACAAAAATCAAATCAAGATGGCTTAAGGACTTAAATGAAAGACCTGAAACTATAAAACTACTAGAAGAAAACATTGGGGAAATGCTTCTGGACATTGGTCTGGCCAAGGACTTCTTGAGTAATACCCTCAAAACACAGGCAACCAAAGCAAAATTGGACAAATCACATCAAGCTAAAAAGCTTCTACACAGCAAAGGAAACAATCAACAAAGTGAAGAGACATCCCATAGGATGAGAGAAAATATTTGCAAACTACCCATGTGACAAGGGATTCATAACTAGAATATATAAAGAACTCCAACAACTCGATAGAAAAAAAATCAAATAATTTGATTAAAATATGGGCAAAGGATCTTAATAGACATTTCTCAAAAGAAGACATACAAATGGCCAATAGGTATGTGAAAAAATGCTAAACATTATTAAGCATCAGAGAAATACAAATCAAAACTACAATAAGATATCATCTCACGCCTGTTAAAATGTCTTTTATCAAAAAGATAGGCAATAATGAATGCTAGTGAGGATGTGGAGAAAGGAGAACCCTCTTCCACTGTTGGTGGGAATGTAAATTAGTGCAACCACTGTGGAGAATAATATGGAGGTTCCTAAAAAAAACTGACAATAGAACTACCATATGACTCAGCAATCCCACTGCTGGGTGTATATCCGAAAGAGGGGAATTCAATATATCAAAAAGATATCTGTGCTCCCATGTTTATTGCAGCGCTATTCACAATATCCAAAACATGGAATCAACCTAAGTGTTCATCAATGTATAAACAAATTATCCATTTTGCTTTATCCGTTGACTAGATAAAGAAATTATGGTACACATAGACAATGGAATATTATATAGCCACAAAAAGAATGAAATTCTACCATTTGCAACAACATGGATAGAACTGGAGAAGATTATGTTAAGTGAAATAAGCCAAGCCAGAAAAACGAATCTCATATATTCTCACTTACGTGTGGGAGGTAAATATCAAAAACAATTGATGTCATGGAAACAGTAGAATGAATTATCAGAGGCTGAGAAGGGTAGCGGGAAGGGGTGCGGGGGGAGATAAGGTGGGGATGGTTAATAGGTACAAAAATATAGTTAGATATTTGGATAGAATGGAAATATTTGATAGCACAACAAAGTGTCTATAACCAACAATAAGTTAGGATATACTCTTAGAATAACTAAAAGAGTGGGATTGGAATGTTCCTAACACAGAAATGTTAAGTGCCTGAGGTGATGGATACCCCAATTACCCTGTTTTGATTAATTCACATTGTATGCTTGTATCAAACTATCGTATATACCCTATAAAGATATATAACTATTAACTTTATATAACTATAAAGATATATAACTATTAATTATTTTAATAATTAAAAATAAAAACAATTTTAAAGGCCATCTTGATGTATTGTGTCAACATGGAATTGGAATACTAAATCAATATAGCTGAGATTTCCTCATGTCCTATGCTTTTTGATCATCAAATTCTATAGTCCTGGAAATACCTTTTGTGGCAATATCTGTAAGTGGCATGCCAATAAAATTCTCAATTGGAAAACAAACAAATATAGTAGAAGGGCTAAACAAACTTGTTTTCTTAAAACTATATGCAACTTTAGATGATAACACATTAGATCCAAACTAGTTTAATTAAAGCTGTATAATAATTTAAATATATATTACATATTATAGGTATATTGAATAAAATATATATTAATTGCCATTAGATGCACCCTAGCTTACCCCATTATATATTAATTTCACATAGCAAATGTAAAACCTTTGGAGAAATCCATCATTTGACTTTTATTTGGGTTCCATAAACAAGGCTGCTGTATAAACAGTTGTATTAAAAAAAAACACTTCTGTAAACACATGCCCACACTTCCTCTATACATACATAACTTTTCCTGCTGAATTTTTTCTAAAATTTTTGATGTAGTGGGTTATTTCATATCCTATCAACACAAGAATATAATTTATAAATAATGTCTGAAATTAATTTCAACACTTTGCATAGAAATTACACTTTATGCTTCATCATGCCATCCTCCACTATGGAAGGTAAACTATGCTGTGAAACTAAAAGAGTCTAATTTATTGAAAAACAGACCGGTTTCCTGTCCCACCTGTGCTGAATGTATCAAAGCACGTCCAGAGTAGAGAGCACAAACGACTCAATAGTTTAATTAGGAACAACGTCTTAGCCATGTTAGAATCATGTTTTGGCGTAGCCTAGAATAGCACTGCCCTCTGTAGGTAGTTATAAGAGTGTCAGGATGGCTGGAGCCAGATACCATGAACTCCCAAAGCTGATAGCCAACAGAACTGATTGCCTAGTGTGTTTGGTTGGAAGAGAGCAGCCACTTGGCTACATTTGCTTGTTAACATCTACAGTGCAATGAGTTCCTCTATGGCCCACATTCACCTTGTGGCAACTGAAAAGAGCCAATGCTCCTGGGTAAGCCATTGCTGTGTTTTTTGGGAGATGCTGGTGATGGCCCTGGCTTGATAGGCAATTTATGATCCCAAGATAATTTGGAGCATCTAAGTCATATGAAACTATCAACCATACTGCTTGCAGGTATCATCCTATCTGTGCCTGGGTGGTCTGCAGAAAAATGTGGCCTTCACAGCAGTGCTCTCAGAGTAGAGCCGGAGTTATTAAATCCAGGTCTTGGCAAATGTGACTACTCTGTTTCTGAGTCAAGTACCTCCCTTTCAAACTGGGATACACCGTTCCCTCTGTACTTTCCATCCTGTTCACAAATAAGGATAGGGAACTTAAGGTTTGCCAGAAGTATCTTGATACAATTCAATTCATTCACTTGTTCAACAAACATCTATTTCATTTTTTGTTTCTGTTTATTTTAATAATACTCTTGGAGAAAGCCTGAGTTTCTCTGTTCTCCTCTTGGCCCTGCCAGCAGTCAGCTTTATGGACAAATTATTTAACCTCAGATTCTTCCATCTATAAAATGTGAAGACTGATCTGTAATATTTTGTAGTCCCAGCTACTCGGGAGGCTGAGGCAGAAGGATTGTTTGAGCCCAGGAGTTTGAGGTTTCTGTGCGCTAGGCTGACACCATGGCACTACAGCCCAGAAAACAGAGCAAGACTGTCTCAAAAAAAAAAAAAAACAGT
>CAUYRT010025964.1:0-35856 GCA_963574885.1 Lepilemur ruficaudatus | reverse complement strand
AGTATACATATACCACATTTTATTAATCCACTCATGTATTGATGGGCACTTGGGTTGTTTCCACATCTTTGCAATTGTGAATTGTGCTGCTATAAACATTCTAGTGCAGACGTCTTTTTTATAGAATGCATTTTTTCCTTTGTGTAGATGTCCAGTAATGGAATTGCTGGATCAAATGGTAGTTCTACTTGTAGCTCTTCAAGTTATCTCAGTAGAAGATTAACAAAACAAAAAGCTGGTTCTTTGAAAAAATAAACAAAATTGATACACCTCTTGCTAGGTTAACAAGAAGCAGAAAAGAAAGGACTCTAATAAGCTCCATTAGGAATGAAAAGGAGAAATTATGCCATGGAAATACAAAATATCATCTATGAATACTACAACAATCTCTATGCACATAAACTTGAAAATGTGGAGGAAATGGATAAATTCGTAGAAACACACAGCCTTCCTAGGCTCAAACAGGAAGAAATAGAATTCCTAAACAGACCAATATCAAGTACCGAAATTGAAGCATCAATAAAAAACCTTCCTAAAAATTCCCAGACCAGATGGTTTCACACCTGAATTTTACCAGACCTACAAAGAAGAATTGGTGCCTATCCTGCAGAAATTATTCCACAACATTGAGAAGGAAAAAATCCTCTCCAACACGTTTTATGAAGCCAACATCACCCTGATACCCAAACCAGGAAAGGACCCAAACCAGGTAAGGACGCAACAAAAAAAGAAAACTACAGACCAATATCCCTTATGAATAGAGATGCAAAAATTCTCAAAAAAATCATAGCAAACCGAATTCAGGTGCTTATCAAAAAAATAATCCATTGTGACCAAGTGTGCTTCCTCCCAGAGATATAGCAATTGTTATAAATGTGGGTAAATAGGTAATCTGATTTTAAACCTTGAGTGTAAATATTCCTAGAGGATATCACCACAAGATGTAAATAAAAAATAGTTTTGAATGAGTGAAATACATCAGATCAAAGTACGTTCTCATACACGTTCAGATTACTTTCTAGAATTCTGTATTACTTCCTGTCCTCTGACAACATTTTCAACCTCTCTGCTGTAAAGCTAGTAACTCCATCCAGGACAGCATTACTTTGAGTAGCAAAGTCACTAAAGAAAATGCTAGCCTTAGGCCAGGCACAGTGGCTCAAGCCTCTAATCCTAGCACTTTGGGAGACCAAGGTGGGAGAACTGCTTGAGGCTAGGAGTTTGAGATCAGCCTGGACAACATAGCAATATCTCATCTCTACAAAAATATTTAAAAATTAGCTAGGTGTGTTAGATTGCACTTGTAGTCCTAGCTATTTGAAAGGCTGAAGTGGAAGGATTGATTAAGACCAGGAGTTTGAGGCTATAGTGTGCTATAATCACACCACTGTGCTCTAACGTGGGTGACAGAGCAAGACCCTGTCTCTAAAGAGAAGGAGAAGAAAAAGGAGGAGAAGGAGGAGGAGGAGGAAGAGGAAGGAAGAAGGAAGAAGAAGAAAAAGAAGCAGCTAGCCTACAAAAAATGGGGCCAATGACTTAATAATCAAATGCCTTCTTATGGTTTAAGTCAAAATGTTATCTGAAAATGTTATATAGATGTATTGGATTATAATTTTCCAAGAATTAAAGAGGCAAGATTTCTGATTATTAAGGCGTATCAAAATTAGCTCACAAATTCACCCCCATTAATAAATAACACAATTAAAGTCATAAAAAAATTCAGCAACAACAGCCAAACAAGAAAATCAAAATAACTGAATGTAATAAACCTTAAAAACTGGCAACCAAAGAAGGAAACAGAGATGGTATGGGTGAGTCAACAAAATGCAAAGAATTGTCATTAATACTCCCAAATCTGTAGAGAAGCAAACTGAGCAAGTTTTGTTATCTTTTCATCTTCAGCCTGAAGTATAGCAGAAAAGCAAACTAAGAAGAAATAGATAATATAGGAAAAGTGAATAACAGGGTTCTTTCTGTCTGACAGATGTGAAGATTCTAAATCTACAAAATAAATTTGGTGAATGATACAAAAAGTATCCTTCTGAATGAATGGTCAACTCTGATCCCACTCACAATTAGGCAGACTGAACTATTATATAAAGCAAATAACAAAATTTCAGAAAATACAGCTTAGCCCCAAAATGCAAGCTATATATTGCCTCAGCTGAGTTCTTCCCACTTCTACCTCACTATCTTCTCACTCCTGATAAATGATTTTCTCAGACCTTCAAACAGAAAAAAAAAAAAAAAAAAAAAACAAGCAACAAGGAGGAAATATGTATGGAAATCCTGGAAGAAAGTAAGCATGACCAAGCATGTAATGCTAAAGAAAACTGTCATTCACATATGAAGATGAAAGACAGGTAGACTCAAACATGATAGAATTTTGGGAATGCTATACACCTAAACCTTTCTGAAGGAAGGGGTGGGGGGTTCCTTTCAACAATGAAATTCAACCAATTACGAAAGTGAAATAAAGTGAGAAAAAGAGAAACTGTGGTAAAAGAACTAGTAGTAACAACTGCATCGATATAGAATAAACATTAAACATCTATGGAAATTATAGAAACAAAAAAGAATGTAAATGATATTAACCTAAGCAATGAAAAAGTAAAATAACCAATAAAAAATGAGACGTGAGGATTAGAGATTTGGGAGAAAGCGTTAGAGTGTATCATGCCCTTATCTTTCAAAGCAGGAAGCCAACTGTTTCTTTTAAAAATAAATATGTAGCTTTTAAATACTAAACATAATGAGAAAACCTCTTAATTTTTCATAATGTCTCTCCTCCCCCATTTTTAAAACTTAGGGGAATCTTTTAGCAAATATTATCTCTAATGCTAAAAATAAACATTTATTTGGGATTCAGCAACTCCTTTAGTTTCTTTTTTTCTATTAAAGTAAAATAAAATGTATCAATTTCTATTTATAATAGCATCTATAGCATGACCCCATCTTTACAAAAACCTTTCCATTTGTCCATCCATCCATATGCCTGCCTACCCACTCATCCTTCTATTTGTATAAATGTATAAGAATGATACATATCTAATATTAATGATGGCAATTTCTAAGTGGTGGTGTGAATTTTTCTATTTTTTATTTTCATACTTTTCTGCATTGATTTCTTCCTCAAAAGGATATATATTTTTCATAAAAACAACAGAGTTATTTTTCTTTAAACACAAACTAAAGCAAATATGCCAAGATATTAACCATGTTTAATTTTGGGTTATAGGAATATAAATGATTATTCCCTCCTTCACACTTTTCTGAATTTGTTAAATTAAAAACAAAAAAAGATTAAAGAGGCTGTATTCATCATACTGCCCAAAACTGAAATTAATCCTTAGCACACCAGACTTCTTTATCCTGAAGTATTTTCAGACAGCTAACTCATGGACAAGAGATAAAAATCTCAACTAAGTTATTGCCCCCAAATCAATTATTAGACCCTTCAGCTCTTAATGACAAATTACTACCCTATCATGGCATGGAAGCATAATGTGTGCAGGTAGTCTAGATGAGGGAAATTGGAAAGCTATGTCTTAGTTTTTAAATCTATTACTTTAGAAAAAAATAAAAGGTTAAGGAATAAAAGACTAATGAATACAGAGTGGCAGAATCTTAAAAATTCTACAATCTAAGTAATGGGTATATGAGGGTTCATTAGATCATTCTTTCTACTTTTTATGCTCAATATTTTTTATAATACATTTCCTTAAATCCTCCTTATATATTACACAAAGTAAGGATTCTTTGCAATTTGTAAATTCATCTTTTGAATAAAACACCTTTTCCTTTGGGGAGTTAAGCCAATTGGTTATTAACATCTTATTGTGAACTATTTTAATCAAATATCAAATATTTTAATCAAATCTTTTTCCTCCTGTCACCTAAGATCACTTGTAAAAAGGGCCTGTTTGTGAAGGGAAAGAAGCAAGGGTAATTTTAGAGAATGGGACATCTCAGAAAGGGTAGCCAGAGATAGCCCCTAAGATCACTTTTAAAAAGGGTCTATTTGATGAAGAGAAAGGAGCAAGGGTAATTGTAGAGAATGGGACATTTCAGAAAAGGTAGCCAAAGATAGAAATAGAGTTGGAATTGGGGTAGCAACTTATACAGAGAAACCAAATATGTTTTCACTTTCTTTGAAAATTTATCTAGTTTTTGTTATCACTTGAAATCATTTCAAGTGTTGTCTTAGCTTTCTTCAGAGCAAGCAGTAAATACCATCTTAGACACTGTCTTACAAATGGTCAAAAATATAAACAGATTCATATTGTACTTCATGACTATTTATAGTCTTCCCAGAGACATTTGCTCTCTTTCTACCCATAGTGGTAACAATTACTAACAGTTTTTGAGTACTTGATATGACAGTACCTTAGTATAACATGATAAACATTGAATTAAGTACTATAAATGTATATGAATTGCATTAATATTTAAAAGTCTATGGGATCAAGCCAGAGAAGTTAAGAAAATTCCTCAAGGTCAGACAGCTAACATATAGTAGAAATAGGATATTAACCCAGAGGGTCTGCGACCAGAACCTATGCTCACCAACCTATGTTGATGTTTACTAAGTTAATTTCTACTATTTTCTGTAAATGTCACTCAAAATTCTGTCTTAAAGGATACAAAAATGTGACTTCTCACATTTTCAAAAATATGTGCAAATCCTCCCTCAGCAAAGTTAGAGGCTCTGCCAGAGAAGTAGCAAAATTAAATCAAAAGACTTAAGCTATAATTGTAGCCCTGTAAGAAACTCTGATGGTTGGCAATCTAAAAGCCACTCATAATCCCCTTCTGCCTCAACTGCTTTCCACTAGCAGAGCTGGAAAAGCAAAATATTTGCATTACTAGTCTCCTTTGTATCTAGCATCATTGCCCATATGACCTCATTCTAGACAGTGAGACACAGGAGAAAGCCTGCTGTAAGACTTCTGGAAAAGACTGTTTTTACTTTGTTAACCTACCCACCCCCTCCAGAAAAAGAGGTATCAATGGAATAATGCTCTATCAGGCACCATCTTCTGCTCCCTCTTTTAGAATGTGGGGCTACTGTGGCCATCTTACAATGATAAAGGGAAGGCCAGAAGATATGCAGGAATGTAGATCAAGTTCTAACATAGTTAACTCCCTGTACCAATAACATAAACCGCTGACCTCCCAGACTTCTTATGTGAAAAACTTAAACACCTATTTCTTTCATCTACAATGTGTCCAGTATTTTATTTGTTTACTTTTCTTTTATTGTTGATACTTTCAGCTTAAAACATTCCTAAATGATAAAAGTTTCACTACTTAATAATTATGCCACCTGAAGTATAACTGAGCCACAATTTCCCCATTTGTTGCAAAAATTAAATGAGATAACATTTTAAGAACACTTACCTTTTTATGTGCAGTGAGTTATCTTGTAAAAAACAGCTTAATCTAAAACACAAATGTTTACCATGCCTAGCAACAAAGAACACTTTAGTGGGAGAAGCTGTATGTTAATCACTGTCACCTAAGAATCCTTGCTCTAAAGCAAAGTACCTAAAGGGATGTGAGAGGACTGTGCACTATGAACTGAATTATGTCCCCCAAAATTCATGGGGGGATAGGTTGAAGCTCTATCCCCTAATGTGATGGTTTGTAAAAATAGGACCTTTGAAGGTAATTAGGTTTAGATGGGATCATGGGACTGCATGATGAGATTAGTGCCCTTGTAAGAAGAGACACCAGAGAACTACTTCTTGTCCCTCTCAATGCCAGCCCACTCTGTCATGTGAAGATGTAAAGAAGCAGGGAGAAGACAGCCATCTGCAAGCTAGGAAGAGGTTCCTCACAAGAAACTAAATCTGCTAACACCCTGATCTTGGACTTCCTAGTGTCCAGAACTGTGAAAAATACATTTCTATTCTTTAAGCCACCCAGTGTATGGTAGTTTGTGACTGTGACAATTATACTATGCTACAATTATACTATGTGACAAGCTGACTGTGACAATTATACTATGTTGATCGGTTCCTCTTACAAAGATGTTGTTAGAACCAAAAAGGAAAAAATGCACTGCTTAATAAAGTCTGGCATCTTCCACAAGTACTTCACAAAAGGCAAATCCTCTTCACAGACTACCTACATTCATTTATCCCTCAGCCTATAGCTGCTGCAAAGGCTCCAACTTTCTTTGGATCAGGAATAGAGAAATAAAATTCCATATTCATTTATTTCCCTTTCCTCCTCTGCTGGGTGAAGAAAGATATAGAATCTCACTTTGCAGCCAATTTTCCTTATAGCTATATAGCAAAATAGTTAATCACATTGTGTTTGGAGTTACTTAACATGGTTTCAAATTAAGGTTCTGCCAATCATTAACTTGTGGCCTTGGTTAAGCCAATTGTAACATGTGCAAAGTAGGAATAGTATCTATATCATAGGGTTATTGTGAATGCTAAATAAAATCACGTATAAAAAGCAATCAGCCAGTGCCTGGTATTATATAAGGTACTAGATAACTCTCACAGCCAAAAAAAAAAAAAAAAAAATCAGTGATAGTATGAACAGTGAGCAGGTCAGGCAAATTTTACCCAAATCTTATGAAATTTTGAGTCATTTCATGTCAACCATTTAAGAGGAAAAATGGACTTGCCTCTTTTTCTACTACTGTTTAGCCTTGCTTACTTTCAAAATGCCAAAGAGTCAAAAAAAATTTTTTTAAACAAAAAAAATATGTAGTTTATTCCATGTAACTTCCATTTAAATAAAAGATCCCAAATGAAATCTAATTATTACCTACCTGAGAGCTTTCGAGTTAAAAACAAATAATGTTTCAAATACCTCAACAAGACATAATTGCCTAATGAGTTTATTATCCTATAAACAGTACAGTAATTATGACCTATGGTACAAACATAAAACAATACAATCTACTTTCTTCCCACAAACACACACTTCATCTGATCAAAACTATACACTAGAAAATATTATTCAGAGCTCATAGCTTAGATGCCAAGCTTTCTAACAGGCCTTAACTTGCACCTGCAAATGGTTGATGAATGCTCCTCTTCCAGGTAAAAACTAAATAAAGCACAGAGATTTTGGGCCCCAGAGCACTAACATCAAGTTTAGGGTGAAAAAAAAATGGATGGGGGGGTGGTTAGATAAACTAGACGGTGAAAAAAATCTGAAAACCTGAAGATGAAAATAACATCTTTTCAACAACTTCAACATGGCTAAAGACAAAAAGTGCAGATCACTTTATCAATAAGGACTCTAGCCCTAAATGACAGCAAAGCAAATTCTTATAGACTATCAAATGAGGCTAGAATACAGACTTAGATCTAATGGGGTAAAGAAAATTCAGAGGGCTCCAAAAATGGAAATCCAAAAGAAAACACCAGTGGATTAAGACTTCACCTTCTTGTTCTTAAATGTATAGGTTTGAATGGTAAATGATGAGTCAATTCCATAGACAGAAAACAAAGCACAGGAAGACTAATGTGAACTGAGTGAAAACATTAAAAAGCTATGTGAATGTCTTTTTGTCCTCTTATAAGTTCTATCTACAGTGAAATTTCAATACTCCTGATTCTTGCACTAGAATGCTATGGTTTCTACATTGCCATTCTTTTACTATGAAAGACATAATTTATTTCAGTAACAATGAAAATGTCCCACTATTGAAATGCTACAGTTGACACACCCTAAATGTTACAAAGGAAATTAGAGAAAAACAAGTCTAAAGGACAAAAACTGGATACTGTAAAACCGAGATCTAAAGTCACTCAAATTCCTAAGAAACTTGTTCTTGGATTATTTCAAACATTTATGTGACCTTATTTTAACTTATGCAAGGCAAAATAATATAATAAATTTTGAGAAATATGGAGTAAATCAATAATACTTCTTCCTCTTGTTTTTAGACTATGTTTTGAAAAATCATACTATTTCATGTTTTATTTTTATATGATTATTTCTGAAGAGTTTGGTTATTGTAAGTTATATTCCTTTATATGTTAAATGTTACAGCATGTATTTGAATTTCATCTTAATAATTACAATGTTGCTTATTAAATATTTTTAATAGGGGCTACTTGACTAAGTTCAAAAATATCATGCCTTGGACATGTCAGAGAATTAAATATAAACACTTACATTTTCAAAATAACAGTATTTTAAATAAGATACGCAATGCCGATATGTTGAAAGTTAGTTACAAATTGCACAATTTATGTATTGTGCAATAAAATACATCCCAAACCTAATTTCACATTTTTATTTTATTTATTTTTTGAAAATCAGTCAACTTTTTCTTAATTCATGAAGATAAAAGTGCCAGTTTAGTTAATACATATTTTATGCACTATAGCTTCATCAGTGAGTAATGAAATTCTATACCGATAAGGCATACTAACTCTTGAAAAACCTACATTTTGATGCCATACTCAGATTTTTCGTAAGATAAATTAAATCAGAAAAGGGTGAAGACAATTTCAAAATGACCCAAAGCTCTGGTCCACCCATGTTGTTTAAATACTAAGTCTTTCAATGTTAAAACAAACAATCAAACCTAACAAGAAGTGACTTGACCAAAAATGGCCGTTTCTTTCTGAATGCTTGATTTCAATAGTCTCGCTGGCCACACCATGAACATGTGTGTATGTTTTAAGTGTTTGTGTAAGAGTTACAGATTTCCTTGGAGATGTCAGTCTTGTCAAAAATACAGATAAAGTAATTTTGATGCCAAAAATGATATCAAATTCATTTTCCCCTCAAAAATTTGGATTTAGTTCTTCATTTATCAAAAACAGAGACCTTTGTGAAAGGAGGAGCACTCAAATTGGTTAGCCCACCAAATGCTAAAATAAAATAGAAAGTTACAATACTTTATTTGAGCTGATTTTTTATAGAAACCGTATGTATGACTTTCACTTTCTAGAAAGTGGTTTTCTCCTGAACACACATCAGAACCATTCATCATAACATAATTGCAAGTTGTCAGTCAGGGCCGCACCCTTCACTTTGTGGCAAACCGCCAACACATCTGTCAGAAGCACTCATAAGCTTCCGTGTGTTATTGTAATCCTATACAAAGAGAATGGGCCCATTCACCGATTTCACATTTTCCAAACAAAACAATGACTTGCTTAAAACAATCTACATGAAATTGATGTGTTTCCCTTTAGACCATGAGCTACTTTCTCACCAAATGACTGATCACATAAGTAGTTAAAGGGAATCATGAATCGTGTATACAGCTGAATTCTTTATGTACTGGATATACATTTTTAAAAACAAGGAGAGGTGTCCATGTTGTATGGTTATGAGTATAAAGATACAACATGCATATATTCTTAATTGCTTATAAGAGAGATTATAATAACATAAATAACATACTGTGTCAATAAATTTCTTTTCCTTAACTGTCCTCTGTCATACAAACACTACATATTGATAGAAACCAAACCCATTTATTTATTTATTTATTTATTTTGAGACAGTCTCACTCTGTTGCCTGGGCTAGAGTGCCATGGTGTCAGCCTAGCTCACAGCAACCTCAAACTCCTGGGCTCAGGCAATCCTCCTGCCTCAGCCTCCCAAGGAGCTGGGACTACAGGCATGTTCCACCATGCCCAGCTAATTTTTTTTTTTTTTTCTATTTTTTAGTAGAGACGGAGTCTCGCTTTTGCTCAGGCTGGTCTCAAATTCCTGAGCTCAAACGATCTGCCCCAAACTCATTTTTGGTAAGAACAAAATATAGTCTAGAATTGCACCAGGTTAGTTCAATTATTATTGATTTAAATCACCTCTACAATCTGAAAGAGTCAGCTCTCAACAAAGTAGAATAGCGGAAAGAAGATAAATTCCTTGCAGCTACACAAGAGTTACATAAAGGCAGCTCCTTTTATTTACTTGATATCTGACCTCCCAAAGAAGTTTTCCAAGTATCAGAAGTAAAGTCTAAAAACTTTAATAACAACAGAATAAATCCTTTGTAAAAAAAGATTGGATACAAGGTGCCAAATATTCACAAGTCATAACTTTTCAAATTGCTTTCAGTTGTAAATATGTATTCTGTTGCTACCTTGCCTGCAATGCTCTCTCTCTCCATGTAACAGAGACCAGAACTGCTATAGCAAAGAAGCCTTTGAAAGTTTATTTATCTGCAATTTGAATGAAGACACATGAATCACTGGTATCAAAGATATGACTAGCCTTTTCCTACAAGATACGGCAATCTTCACAAACATACACATATCCACATGTATTTATATATATTACATACATATAGAGAGAGATACATGTCATTTTTCCTACTGTGTTTCTCTGACAAAATCAAAGCTTCAGAAATAATGGAAGTGATGGAAACAAAGTCTCCAAACCTAGTAAAACTTTATTGGTTCTCAGTCATTAGTAGCATACATATTTAATAGATGCTACAGTGACTATCAAACACACAAATTCCATACTAATATCTGTTAATACAGTACTTAAATCAGACAAGTGAGTTCAATATTTTATCTTATTTAAACTCCATTTAATGTGTTGTTTAATGGTGTCAACTAGGTAATAACATCCCAATATAAGAAAGATTCAGAGAAGTGACTTTTCCAAGGTGATACAACACCAAAAATTCCTATCCCTATCTCCAGATTCCAAAAAGCATGGTATTATCACACATATTTTCACTAAGTTATATGCCCACACAAATTAATATAAACATCAATATACATGCAAGTTATACTACATGTAATATATATACAAGTTATATATACAAATTATTATATATATTATTACTGAATACTAAAAAGTACATTACAGATTTGGAAATGCAGGACATACAATAATACACAGTAGTTGCAAGAAAAAAAATTATTTAGGAGGCCTTATCTCATGAATCTCAATTAATAATTTTATCAGCGATATTTTCATATATTTATTTTGCAACAAGATATAAAATCATGAAACCCAAATAAAATGCCTCACATCTATCACTTCCATTGAGGTGAGGAGAAACAACCAAATAACTTTTCTACAGAATTTTATAAAAGGATAATAAAGTATCTATGTTTTGATAAGAGGATAATGAAACCATGCCTGTCAGCCTTTATTGGGAAGTACAGATATTCATTTGTTTTACTTCTCATCAGTAAACTGGTAGATATTCTGGAATCAAGATAAAGTTTATTTTTAAAAGGTTTACAAGTTTAATTATTAAAACATTACATATGAAATGATTATGAAGTGGAGATTAATATAAGATTTTCTTGAATATGAAAAGTAATTCTACCAAATTAACCAGCTATAACTGCTTCTTGATATCCTTATTATAAAATGGCTGCTATCCTAGAAATTAGTTTTCCAGAAGAAAAACTTCTGTTATTCAAATTTTAATGCAGAAATATGTTTTCATTGTCAAAATGCATCACTCATATGTTCATTTATTTAGAGAATGTTTTCAATCAATTGCTCAGTGTAGTAACATTTTAAGAAAGAAAAAAGATTATAGGAAGTGACAACAAATGCAACTCACCAAAAACATTCATCTCTAGGCATCATAATATTAACAAACCTTATTCAATGCTAGATAAAATGTTTAAATTTGTAATGTTAAGTACCATACATTGTTCTAAAAGTAATTATAACATTTATTTGCTTTATGATAAGATCTAATTCTTAAAAATGATCTATACAATTATCTGTGAATACCTCATGTATTTATAAAGTCCAAAAATAGATATGGAAACTATTCCAGCTAAAGCCCACAGGTAGTATCACTAACTCTTTTAAAAAAAAAAACAGTTGGAAAAACACATTTCCATAATAAGAACGCTTGATCCTGGGCAGTTTTTGAAAGTCCATTTGTCATTTTTGAAAAATATGATTCATTATTATGGAATTGATTTTATTATCATTGAGAAAAGACCACAGCAATGAAAGTATGAATTTGGAGATTATTTAAAGAAATTTCAAACTAAATACCAATCGTAAAATCATGTATACACCCAAAACTATACATTTTGCTAATCTATTATTACTTTATCAGTTATGAAAATTAAGAATATTGTTAAATCATCTTTCTATAATTAATGCTCTCATTACTGGAAGTTTGATTATATATACACACACATGTATTTGTCTAATATTTTGGCAAGATATCAAATACAACTCTATAAATCATCCATATTAAAAATGATTGAATCAAAATTTATTTAATGAGAGAGATAGGCCTATAAGACAGATAGATACACACACACACACACACACACACATATGAAGATACATACATATGTTTCTTTATATATGACTTCACTAGGGTCAAAGTCAAATATAAAAATGAAAACATCTATTTTGGTTCATATGAATTGAACAGCAATATCCAAACCAAATTTCAGGTAGTAGATGACTCAAATACTATTCACATAAAAAACAGGCAATCTGTATTATCTATAAACAATCACAAGCAAGAAAATGTAACAACCCACTTTTACAAAATAAATTTGATTAAAAATATTAAAATAGAAATATAACATCAAAAACACTGCATAGAATTCCTGAATGATTTCATAACAAGAAGTAGATAATTTTGTGTTGCAGGATAAAAGTGCCAATGATAATCATCCTTAAAAGGTGAAACAATGAATTATCCAAATGAATTAATATTTGCCAAAATATTAGACAAATATATGTGTGTGTATAATCAAACTTCAAGTAATGAGAGCATGAATTATAGAAAGATGGTTTAAAAATATTCTTAATGTGGGGATAACATATAGTTTATCAGAAGATACTTTTCTTTAAATCATAATTTGCAAAAGGAATCAAAAACACACAGATACATAACCACCAAACAGTAACACAAGAAGACCCATTGTACAAAACACTAAAAAATTATTTATGTGGCTTTAATTTTTTTTCAATTAAAACTGATAAAACATTAAATTTTTTATTTTTATTTTATGCCATTAAGCACTACATAGTTTACAAGAAATTCTCTCAAGCAAATGATACAAACTATAACAAGAATATTTATATTTTCCATATTTTGTTGTCAAAAAGTAAATTCCATTCAATGGTGATAATGATCTACAACTTCAGTTATTTTTTTAAAGTCCTCTAGATTCATGTTATTCTCCTTTAAACAGCTATGATTTAAAATAACTACAGTACCCCTGATATCTTGAAAGAAAGATCTGCTGACAAAGAAGATGATCAAGTTCAGATTATAATTATGCACAGTTTCTAATGCTGATATTTAAATAATGTGCTTACACTTAATAATGAGATGGAATATTTCTTTTCTCTTAGGCAAATATTTAACAAACAAGAAGTGTTATTTTCAACCCTAAAATGTTAACTCTAATACCTAAGACTACAGATACCCTCTCAAATCTACTAAGCTGCCTCTGGTATCTATTATAGTGGAGAACTGGGTATTCATGCTAATCAAATAATCTAATTAACAGAGTTACTACATTTATAGTACATGGGTTATTAATTTTCATAGAATTTAGGTTATTTGCTACTGTATATAATTTAGTTTGTATTGCTTCAGGAATTATTTCATAATTTGTAAATGTCACTGTCATTTGTCAATAAGAAAAAAATATCTGTTAAACAAGTGTTCTGACAGAATACAAATAAAACTAATTTTAAGTGTATTTGGATATAGAATATTTCCAAACTTACACACTTCAAAGATGTTTTAGTTTTCCTATATTCTTTATTCTAATTCCCCTTCTTATTCTTGCTTCTATTCTAGAACTTACCACTTTATATTAATATAACTTTTATATTCACTCACCCAACAAATATTTATTGATCACCTCCTATGTCCCTGGCAAAATGCTAGGTTTTGGAAAGAAAAAGGTGAATTAAACAAATAAGGTGCCCTCCTAGGTAGGGCTTCTGTTTAGTAAGGATTACAGGTACCTAATCAGGAAAATGTAGAAGAGTGTTAGAAGTGCCATGATAGGGGAAGTGCAGCTGTCTGTCCCCAGATTCATCCCAAACCTATCCCCTACTATTTCCCTTGCGAGCCTCTTCCAGTACAGTTGTATTTTATTCAAATTTTTGTCCCATATGCCTATCACTGTGTTCATTTAATTTGCTGAATAATTTGATTCTTTTTCAGTAATGATGAAACATGTATCCTAAGCTCTAAACACCTTCTCACCTCTTCATTTATGACCCTTAGCACACATCTAATATGCACAGAAAGCACATAATATATACTTCAATTGTAAATTAGATTATAAATTATAATTTGTCATAGAAAATAGACTATTTGTAGGTTTTCCTGGAAGGGTAGGTACAGTAAAGTGAGACTTAACTGGACCACAGATGAAACATATCTGCTAGTTTTCTTTCATTAAATAAATGACATTAAAATATCAATTAGATAGACTACAACAAATATGACACTAATTAGCTGGGTTTTTATACTGAATTGATAGAAAAGAATAATGATTAAAAATAATATTTCAAGAAGAAATTTACAAATTCAAAATGTCAGGTTATTCTTCAACTTTCCAGTGCCTGGCACTGTACCTGATATACAAGAGCTCAATAAATGTTCATGAATGAATGAATTCACCCAGTTTTCCATACATTCCATCATGCTGTATCCTACGGCAAACACAAAGACTCAGTGATACCTCTGAGATGTTGCTAATCCCGGATTAATAAAAACTCATTCTATTATATTGCCTATAATAAAGTGCTATGGCAAAAACATTACCTAAAGGTTTCATAAATATTTTCAATAGGTATAGAAACAAATGAGTTTTCTTATGAACCCTCAAAAATAATATTCACTTGTTAGTATTTTCATTTCTTAGAGTTTCCTAAGTATATAAAATTTTGGTATAGAAAAATAATATGAATCATTTTCTGTTATATGTCATATAAAATGATATGATATATTGTTCCAAGGTTAAAAGTACTCACAAATTCAAGAAACTGAGCTTCTTGAAATACAGCTTAATATCATAGTTTTTAAAGCCAAATAAAATGTCTAGTCATCGTCTTATTTAGTGCTTCTGATGAGGATTTCCTTTTCTAAAAGAAAATGCCTTTTACAGACTTCCAGGGTCTACAGCGATTTTCAGAATAAGGTGCTAGATAAAAGCATCTCAATGTGTACTGGAATCGATGTAGCTTAGCCTTGTGGCTAAGTAATGACAACCACAAAAGTCTAATAAAGTTTTAATCACTATCAATGACTTTCCAATAGGCAGATCTGACAGTAAGAAATTGTTGGTATATACCAAGAAGGACAAGAATACTCCAGGACATCCTTTTTATCCAACTGCAGGTAAAATTGCCTTAACTAAGCTATTACTATCTCTAATATGATAATCAATATGTTCAATGAGGTACTTATGAGCCACATGAATTATGCATAGTGCTGTCTTATAAAAAAGAAATACTCTCAGAAATATTCTGAGAAATTACAAAATGCTTTTACTATACCCTTTCTATTTCGTGTGCCCTATGCCTATTTTCTATATTTCAATTATTGTAGCCTCATGCTCATGTTTGATATAAAATACAAATAAACTGGTGCAGTGGCTCTTGCCTGTAATCCCAGCACTTTGGGAGGTAGAGGCAGGAGGATCACTTAAGGCCAGGAGTTTGAGACTAGCCTAGGCAACATAGTGAGACCTTGTCTCAACAAAAAAATTTAAAAATTAGCCAGGAGTGGTGGTGTGCCTGTAGTCCCATCTACTCCAGAGGTAGGAGGATCACTTGAGCCCAGGAATTCGAGGTTGCAATGAGCTATGATTGTGCCACAGCACTCCAGCCTGGGTGACAGAGTGAAACCTTGTCTCAAAAACCAGAAAGAATAGAAATAAAAATAATAATACCTGTTAAATAATAGTAGCAGAAATTTGACTATTTTATTATTTTCTATATGTTTGACATATTTCACAATTTACATTTTTAAATTACACTTTATTTTGGGTTTTTTAAATTTTTTTATTTCAGAAAATTACAGGAGTACAAATGTTTGGGTTACATGAATTGCTTTTGTATTGCTTGAGTCAAAGTTATAAGTGTGCCCATCACCCAGATAGTGTACATTGTAGTTGTTAGGTATGATTTCACCCTTCGCCTCCTCTCCCCTCCCACCTGCATGATTTCCATTGAATTTTTCTTCTATCTGTGTACATTAGTCTAATCAGTTAGTTCCAATTTAATAGTGAGTACACATGGTGTTTGTTTTTCTAATACTTCACTTAGGAGAATCGTCTCCAGTTTCATCCACATTGTTGCAAAAGGTATTTATTTTTTATGGCTAAGTAGTATTGCATGGTATACATATACCACATTTTATTAATCCAAATTAAACTTTAATCAAAAAAATGGTAGGACAGATAAAATGCTGATAATTTTTGAAGCTAGATGATAGGTCTATAAGGGTTTATTATATACTATTCTAATTTTGCATAGGTTTGATAAATTTTCTACAATAATAGGGGTTTTTAACAAAAAAAGGATTGTTATGAAAAATACAAGCAAAATATTTTAAAGGACAGTTTTTTAAGCAATATAAAAACACAAATATACTTTCTTGTTGCTATTGTTCACATGATCGTGTAAATGAATCCCTGAAATGTCAAACTGATTGTTCTGATGAAATTAATCTCTCAAGAGAAAAACATTAATTTATTTGATTGGGTATTTGGGGCAGAGAGACATGCTCTATTGTGCTACACCATCTCTTTCTCTCAGTTTCTCCTCCTTTTACTATCTCTCAGTCTCTATCTCTCTGTCTTTGTCTCTCTCTCTCTCATATACACACACACATATACACACGTGTGCTCCTCCAAAACTGACTATTCCTGTACTAAAAGAACCACCTTACACACTGAAGACAAATTAACAATGGTCAAATAAAGCACAGGTGAACTGAGTTTACCCCATCATAATTAGATGAGTCTGTAAGGCAAGTTAATTCAAACAGAGGGCCCCATTACACCCAGCTACTCCACCAAAAAATTGCGCTCATCATGTTGAATGGAAACATAGAATAGAACAGAAAGAACACTGAAGTAAGCAATATCAAGTGGCCTAAATGTTTACTCTAGCTCCCTGTTGACTACTTATTCAATATATTAATCATTCATTTTCTCACTTCTAGAATAGCATAAAAATAATATCTGCCCTTCCTCCCACACAAAATTTTTATGAGATTCGAATAATCCATGCAAAAGCCCTTTCCAAACTGTAAACTACTATGTGCAATTAGAGCATTATTAACCTAACAAACTAAGACCCAGAGAATTCCTGGTACATCTGTTTATACAACAAAGTGAAGCCATTAACACATCTGGCCCCACACATTGAAGATTTGTAAGGCCTTGGGTACTGTCAGGGGGTTCCTAACTTTCCCATTGACTCTGAAATAGTGAGCAAGGAAGAAGATATGTTGCAAATGAAATTTAACATTGCTTCAAGCTCATGTACATTTATTCTGCATTAAAAAAAGAGAAGGGGAGGAATTGAGCTAAGCTTCCTAACAACAATGTCTCTCACCTTCAATATGTACCCTTTGGGTTTCATAGTGCCTTTCATACTTCCCAGTTACACTGGCTATTCATTAACCTGATTTTAACTCAAAAATGTTCAGGAAAGGGAGTAGAGAAAATGCAGGAGTACAGTGTAATTTCCCAAGGGTCCAATATTTCTTGGAAATAGCCCTGATTCAGAAGATTGTCTTCCTATCATATCCAATTTCTTCAAACCCTTGCTCAATTCCAGATTATGCTAAGGCCTGGTCTATCAACATATCTGAATTTATAGTTATCCTACTCTGGATCAGTCACCTAAATACTTCATTCAATTTCTATCCTCATGACGTGGTGCACCTTCTCTTTTGTTTTATAGTCCCATTTTTACCATTCCCAACCTCATAACAAGATGGTTTGTGGGCTTTGCATTTATTTGTTTACATGGGCTTCAGATATACTAAGCATAAGAAAAAGTAGTTATCAGAAGTGGATACAAAAATGGAAAAAGCACATATGGTCTAAAGCTAGATTTTCTTTGAACCACTGAAATGTCAAGCATTGGTACATTCCTATACACTTTTTATTAATAGTAAGATGTTTTATTGTCCATTAATCATTTATTAATATTAAATATTATAAGAAACATTTATGGGCACATACTATATGTGAGCCTATGAGGGTTTCTCAATGATACACCAAGCAGTGAAGTTTCATAACAGTTCAGTTGTCAAAAAATGCATTCTTGATTCCCCAGTACTACATGATATCTCTACATAGAAGTTATCCATTGACAAAGTGAAAATATTTTATACTATACTTTCTTTTCCAGAACACATCCATTAATCCATAACTTTGATTTGTGTCACATTTATTTCTCAGTCTCTATTAAACAAATCACATTTAACATGAATACAACTAATGTATAATTTTTTAGAAGTTAAAATGAAAGCTAATTATTGATCTTTGTTTTTTACAATTCCAACCCACAAACTGACAGGTATTTAAAGGTCAGGAAAAAAGTTATAATAAATCTGAGCCCTAAATATCTTTATATTAATGGATTTATTGAGAAAAATAATTAAGTAATGGCACCAAAACACATTCCAAGAATTAAAACAAAAAGTTTACCAGCCTATGCAACATATTGAGACCCTGTTTCTAAAATGAAAGTTTTGTTAAAAAATTAGCTGGACATGGTGGCATGCACCTGTAGTCCTAGCTACTCAGGAGGCTGAGGTGGGAGGATCGCTTGAGCTCAGGAGTTATGGGCTACAGGCATCTATGATCATGCCACTACACTCTAGCCTGCACTACAGAGCAAGACCATATCTCTAAAAAAAAAAAGAATCCATTAACTCTTTGTATATTTAAAAACAATTATTACCCTACTAAAATCAGTTACATGAAGTAAAGGTTAAGACTGTTTTCAACATTTTAAACAAGATCACCGAACAGTGATTGGAATAAAAATAATTTCATATGACTCCTGGATTGTGTGAATGGAAATTGAGGTGCAGGGTATGTGACTATATCTGTATAGATGAGGTAACTGACAAAGTTTGGCATACTTTGGGGCCTTCTATGATCTTCTCTTTGAGCACGGCTACCTCAGGATTTTCATCTTCTAAATAGCTAAGGTTTTCAGCCGACAGTAAATAATGTGAGTTCAAAAAGAACTGGGGTATCTCATTTTTATCTTTCTAATCAAGAGTCAGATTGCTATGCCTAAAGACATTTTCCCTCTTCAACTTAAAGAAATGAACATGTCAGATTAGATAAATCACTCAACAGCTGCTAACAAAAACCCTAGGTGTGCCTTTTAATTTACTAAAGCCCAGATGCATTCAAATCAAGAAATAAAAGAGCACATAAATGACAAACTCCTAGAAAACTTTCTAGGTGTATTTGGGTTGTATTCAGAGTCTATCAATTCTGTCTGACAAACAAGTCCTGGATTTAAATCCATGTAAGAAATAAAAGCAGAAGGTGATTGGCCCAAGAGGGAAATGGGATTTATCATAGGCTTAAAGTCCAATTGAATATGCTACAATGGCTATGTCCAAAAGAACTCATCTTCAGGGAAAAAATATAATGATGGAAATGGACTTCATGCATTGCCACAATGGCTCTGCTGGGAACTAAAGCCTAATTAGGGTGATTAAATATAAAATTTTTTAACAAGCATACTTTTAATGAAGCATAAAACCTGAAATTTCCTACACCTGCAATGATTTGCCATGTTTCAGTTTCAATTGCCATATTCACTGTACTTGTTTCAGTTACTACCTACAGAATGGAGTAAGTCCTACCCAGATGCACTGTCTCTTACAGTATCAAGAAAGTGCCTTCCTCTAGGGCCATGAATCTTCACTTCTGACAAAAAGCACAAGATCTCTCAAGAATCTGAGTGAAAATAGCTCATAATCAAAGAGAAAATAAAATAGCTTTCAAGTTTTGTTAGTTAGTAAATTATTTCCATCTGAGACTTGTGAAATCATCCATTTTATGACACTTTTAATAGTAATATTTGGGATCATTAGCATGATAAACTTCTCACCTATTCATCTTTTACTTTAAAAAATCTGCTCATCTTATGACTAACACCTTGGCATTCAAACAAATACTATGCTGAGACAGAAAAAAATAAAACCTGTATAAATGACAGAGTGTTCAACCATGAACACATTGTCTTTTATGAATATTATAATCACAGAATCAATAAGCCTACAAAGAAAAAACAGGACACAAAACGTGTTTTGTCATTTCTGACGAAGTTATAAAAACAACAGACATTCAATATGCCAAGTGTTCTTCAATCCTTCATAATCATAGCCTTATTGAAGTGAGGACAAAAAGGGTCTAATTGCATAGGAGCAATCTCAATGTAATAGGTTATACACCCAGGCACTGCTGCACAATACAACAAAAACAACGTTCCCTGTGTATAGCAGAATGTCATCTCTCATTTTCAGGCAATTACCTTCTTTCTTGTCAACAGTTTTAATAACCTCCATCATCTCTAAAAGACTTTTGCTTCAGTTAAATAATTTTCAGCTTTTTAATATGCAAATGTGCTTGTTCATATGCATGGGTGAAGTGGCACTGCTACTTGAAATGTGTCAGTACATTGTGGAGCACCTGCACCTCGGGGAAGCTTGATTTAATTGACACCTAATACTATTCATTATTCCACTTAGTGAGCAACTCCTATTAGTCACCTGTAGGTTTTCCTATAAGCAGTGCTTTGGCCACCAATAAAAATATGAATATTTCTATAAATAGAATGTCCATATTTAGTAAACGGGGTTCACTACTGTCAGAGCTTTGGGGGAAGATAAGAAGATGGTATAGAACCAATAGTTTTTTTCAGCAGGCAATTTATAAACTTAATCCCGTTTTTCTATAAATTTCTATATATATGAATAGTTGCACAGTCTGGTAAACACAAGATGCTGTTTTCTTTTACGTAACTCAGTAATATCCTGCTCAATGGAATGAATAAATAAATAAATGGATGGATGGATAGATGAATGATGGATGAATGAATGAAAGAATAAATAAACAAATAAACCTACCTTTCAAAATGCACCATTAGTTGTTGTGTCTTTTTTTTAAGTTAGTAGGGTATTCTTAATTCTAATGACTCCAGCCTAAAAGTCCTATTTAAACTGAATTCTTTACCATAAAATATGACTTATATATGCCACAAAGAGACAAAAGCATAATCTTGTCAATAAACAAACATTTATTGATGTTCCCTTCTAAGGTGAATTAATGGCTAAAAGAATGCTATTGTGAGGCATATGGGGGTAGATTTTAAATGACTCCAAAATACCAGCTAGGAGAATTATAACACATATGGGATTTTGTGTATTTGTTGGCATTAATGCAATAAATACGTACTGTAAATGATTACAACTTAAGTCTATTAGTCTTTTTTGCCTTTATGAAAATGGAAGGATTAACAATGAAGACTAAGTGCAGACAATAATATTGGGGGTGCGTTTTTTTACCACACAGTCTGTGACCTTATCATCCAGGCCACATTTCTTTCTGGTATTAATGCATTTGTTAGTCCCAGAGGCTTAAACTACAGATGTTTAACATCCTGCTTATGGGCAGATCATCTGGAATACGAAGTGAGAAATCTATACTACTTATTAGTATATATTATGAGTGTAACAGAGATTTAATAGCCCATTCAAACAAGATTAGTGAAACCATTGCTCAGGAAAAGAAAAGTATCATCTTAACTGAGATATGTTATCAAACCTGGGGGAAAAACAAAGAACTGAAAGCATATTTTCAGCTGGAATATGTTTTAGGACATCAAAAGAAATTGGCACTAATTTATGTTGTTTATATAGTAGCATAAGAAACATTAATTATATCCTTTAATGTAAACTTAAAACCTTTTTATGGAAAGGGGATTTATAAGTAAGGTGGTAATCTGGCTCTTTCGAAGGCTTATCTACAACATACTAAGAGTAATCATAAATCATGTTAATGTCTAGGATCCAAAGAAAGTGAGGTGAAAGTGGGAAAAGATTGAGTTCTCTTAACCCCCAGGTCCAATAATTTATCATTTCTATAGGATAAGGGGGAAAAAAAGAAAAAGAGAAAGCAGTGGTCAACTAGACCTTTGTTGGTATCCCCCAAAATGTAATTGCTAAACTGAAGAATGGCAGCTGGCAGAACAGCTGGTGAATAGGATTAATGTCAGAAGAAAGAAATAAAACTCAACATATGTCCAAGCCTGCGGTGCTGGGACTGAGCATGATTATACCCCGACGGATAGGCTGAATACAGCTGGAAAGTGCCACTGTGCCATGCTTCTCTACCCCACAAGGTCATTGCTAAGAAGTACAGCTAATGTCTGAACAGCAAACTCAACTTTCCCTGAATTACTCAGTAACTGGTAAGGAGAGAGGGAACCCAGGTTTTTAACTCTACCTTTATGCTGAATAGTTTAACCCTCAATGCTTGGATTGCTATACCACAAAGCAAACCAAAAGACAGATTAGCATTGAATCTAACAGATTGCACTAAAGTAAATATAATTTTTAAATCATTTAAACCGCTTAATCTCATCTCAATCACATCAAATATTTAGAGCAAACATATTTCCATCTTTCATTTACAGTTTAAATAGGCACAAAGGAGAAAAAAATCTAATTAAATATATAACAGTAGATATGGTTTTGTAAATTGTCAATGTTTTCCAAAGTTAGCGTTTTAAAATAACTGCATCACAATTAGCAAAAATATTTTAAAGAAGCAGTTTTTCATATCATAATCATCATGTTCTCACACTGCATACTATGAGAAAGTTACGTCTTCCTGCCCTCTCCCCATGTTGTAGTTGGCCCACTTTCGCCTTTTGTAACAGTAGATGAGAGACACCGGAATTTAATTGTTGGAACTAGTTACAGTGATAAACAGCAACCACGAGGAAATTACTGATAGATGAGAAAAGGCTTTGTTATTTATAGAAACTTAGGCAGCATAAATTCTATCCAATTGTTTCCTTATTTAACAACTATTGTAAGCATTTTTAAAAGAGATCAGTAATCATTACTAAGAGAGTACTGTCCTACTTGTTTCTGCCAGTTTATTTCCTTCAGATGCCTGAGCTAACTTAAGCTCAACAAGCAGATTATTAGAGGCAACAAATCACCTTCCCATCTAAAAACAGCTAGCACTCTCACTACATTCTTTTGGCAACACATCCTTAAGTAGGGGTGGGAGTGGGGGGAGGGAGATAGAGAATTTTATTACAGAAGAGAAGAATGGAGATATGACTCTTACAGGCCTAAGGGGACAGCTCCACAGTCTCAAAGGAAATTCATGTGAAATTCCAACCAACAAACAAAAATCTACCTAAATAGCCACTCTCCGAAAAATTACATTTTATTTCTCACATCCAGTATTGGTAGTGGAGGGGGTCATCATAGAGATGGCCAGGCCCTACATCTCCCATGCCAGCTTTGTTCCGAGGCTGTCAAAAATCTAGAGCAGGGTTCTTCTCTCCAATCAAATGTAAACTTATCACCAACTTGCCTATTTTTTTCTCCTTCTATACATAACCTAATTACTAATTTACACATGTAGTATAGCAGTATCAATAAAAAAGAAAAGCTCCAGAAATTAGGAAATAAAACTTTAGGAGATTTAGGTAAGCACATTAACAGTTTGCAATTCAAGGGGTGAATCAATCTTTTTTTTCTTTAATGATTTTCGAATAAGCATGGCCAAGTTTATAAAAAAGGGGCTTCTTCACAGACAAGATACTCACTGAGTCTTTCAAATGACATTCCAGATCATTAGGATAGAAAAATTGTCACATGATATCATTGTTTTTGTCCAAGAATTATCATTTTTCAAAGACTTGATCTGCATTTTGTATACATGCCAGGTTTTACTTAGATCTAGGAGTGACAACTTCCAATGCCTGTGGATATTTGTACATTTTCATTTTATTTCTGAATTTTTACTCATGCTTTATAAGTCTCTTTGGTGTTTAGAATTTTTAAAATGTTAATCTGGTGTGGTTTATAGCTCTATGAAATCTCAAATCGTCCTACGTTAAATGTTTAACACTAAGGAAACAGCCATTTCTGGAAAACTCCAATGCTAGAAAAGTCTGTGTGGAGTCCAAATAAATATTTAAATAGAGTTTCCAATTTTAATGCTGTTATAATGGCTATTACCATTTTATAAAATTCCAAGATTGCATGCTTTGAAGCTTAATGATATTCAACATTTTCTAGAATCTTTAAACGCTGAAAAAATGTTTTTATTTGTCATTACAGAATACGGAAAGAAACTACATAGCTTATTAATGTCTTCTGAATTGTTTAAGGGGATTTTAAGATATGAGTTAAAAGAATTTCATAATCTTAATTTCAATTTCTCCTTTTCATTTAATAGTAGACATTCATTAGGACCCACACACTATAATAAATTATAATAATTTCAAACAAGAATTAAATTACTAGGTACCTAGTGAAAGAGCCATTTTTTCTTAGGTACCCTGTAATCTAACTGTCAGATTTAAAATCTATTCCCAATCAACTCTTCACAACATTCACATTTATTCATCTATGTTAAATTAATAAAAGGTGTGAATAATACTGACAAAATTGATCATTATTGTTCATGTAGATTTAGAAAATTATAAGGTAATCTAAAATGTAAAAGGAATTGAGAGAAACTATTAAGGTTCTTATAAATAAATTCATCCTATGCTATTTTTTCAAATCAAGACTGAAAGTTCTATGAGACTTATTTAAATTGACTATACAAGCTATTTGATAAATTGTACATTTTTACAGCATAAACCATTTTCATTATTTTTGACAAATATCAGTGCAAAGACTCTACCATAGCATTAGGGTTCAACAAATACTTTAGGAAGCTATGCCAAAAATGATATTGAAAAGTAAAATCTAATAGTAGTCTGAGACAGTTTATAGCCAACGCAGTTTGGTGAAGAAAAGACACAATCACAAGTGATCAAGAAGAGATATCTCTCCCAAAGTAAATACCAGCCTCCTCATTTTTCCTCTAGATACAGTGATGTAGGTATAATTCTTACCTGGACTACCAAAGATAAATACAATTATATTGACTAATGTCCCCAAACAGAACTACCTTTACAAAACAAGTGTGCACACTTACTGTATTTCCTACCATCTAACCTTGCTGACCCCCTCCTCTTTAACTGGCATCCCTGAAGATAAAGTAAAGCATGTTAACATCTGTTCCCATTCACACCGACTTAAATTTACCAAAAGAGCTTTGCTATTTTCAGAGCAGACTCCAGAGCACAATGACAGATTTAGGGCCTTTACTGGGGTTGCATTTCTAGTGTGTCAGCACTTCCTACTCACCAAAAGTAAATTCCAGGGGGTCACAACAAAGGAATAGCTGAAATTCAAACTTCATTATAGAGATTTTTCCCACCCTTACTTATTTCATCATAACTTAAACAACTAACATGCTGTCCTATTCAGTGGGGCATCACTGGTGCTGCTCAGTAACCGTACTAAAAATTATCTAGTCCTAGGGCAAAGATGAAGTCCTTTAGGCCTTTCCCGTGGAGTTCTACATACATAATTACCTCCTCTAGAACTTTATATCTGATTGAAATTTAATAACCATAATATAAAATTTTATAACTCTTTAAATTTGTAAAGTATATATGCTTTTTAAAACACTTCCACATACTTAATCTCTGTTTCATAATTTGATCATAAATACTGAGTTTTAAGTCACAGATATCCTTTCCAACCTATGAATTCCATAGTTATGCGTTTTTTATACCATGCTTTACTGAGACATTTTAAATATGTGTAGAGAAAGTCACTCTCACAGTATCCCAGTTTCCCTGGATAATTCATAGTTTTTAAGACACAATATGAAGAGCAACTTTGAGAAACAATGCATAAGTTGTGTTGTAATCAAATAACAACTAAGACATGAGCAGCTGAGCAGAAGGAAGATGGGCAACGGAATGCCGTACAGCAATCAGCACTGTTGACTAATCAGAATTTGAGACACTCGAAGGTAATAAGGGTATTATAAAGAATGGCTTATTGAAGGAGCAGCTGTTTATGTGTAGCTCACTGTTTAAATGAGTTCCACTAGATTGCCATGGTATGTTTTGGTGAAAATGTTTAACTCCTTTTAAAATGATCATTAGAGAAGAAACAGCAAAGAACCAAGTGGCAAGTTTGGAGATATCAAAACACCAACTAAGATTTAACAGCTTTGGAACAGCTATCTGGTTGGTTTGAAAACTGTAGGAAATGCCAATTCCAATGACCTTTTAAATCAGAAGTATTTAGATATTTATTCTTCTCTTAAAAAGCTTAGAAGTTAAGTCTGTGCCACTATCATTACTGGGTTGTTATGGGCACAAACATGAGGTAGCAATATAATGGGGGAATGGTCGGGGGATAACGAAAAGAAAAGGCAGAGTAAAAATACCTATCAAGACAGCCACAAATCAGAGAACATCTTAGAATTTAGAAATGTGTCCCTCTTCTCAATAAGCAGAGGGAATAGATCCTGAATTAAATTTCAAAATAAAGTTTTAAATGCTTTTGGATTAAAATATAATACTAAAACCACTCTCCTATATTGATTTAGAAGACATAAATATTTTTTAAAGCAGACGAGAGGTAATGCAAAATAACATTTAATTCACTAATGTTATTTTCACAAGGCAATAATTATCTTATTCAAAACTATTTGTCATATAGCTGTATTGGCTTTGCAATTGGATTGATTCATAGAATTGTTCTCCTTACTTTCTTTCACCCAAGAAGCAATCGTCTATTGTTTCTTTTGCCCCACCAAAAAAAAAAAAAAAGAAAAAAAAAAGTCCATAAATTACAACATAGGAGCACCAAATAATACTTAACTGAATTTATCATAATATAGTATTATGAATATTTCATTTTGACAAGTGTTCAGTAATATTTTAAAAGCAGTTGAAACTCTGCTATCTTTTGTAACAGTTCACATGTCAAACTGGCAAAGTGCCCATATTGTAAGGCTGAAAAAAAATCTATTTAATGTCTGCCCCACAAGGCGACATGAGGTTTGATTGGCAGAAAGCAGAGAGTGGCTTTTGATCATGTGTCCTAACAAGCAGTTCCAGCTCCTGTCTTTTCAGCTGATGGGCTCCACATTACCCATTCAAACAGAAGTGACAGACCACTGCACTACTCTCTGGCTCTACTCACACGCAGTGGGAGCTATGCTGGAGACAGAGTCACTGATTAAATATATCACTTTTTCAAGACAAGCAGGTTGTCTGAATCAAAGTTGGACAGAATAGACTCAACATTATTAAAAGGGGATATAAAACTGGGATTGAGTGATGTTCAGCCAGTTTGCACAGCCTCAGGGATTCCCAGGCTGACAGGGGGAATAAGGAACAGCAGAACTCATAAAACAGGGTCAGAAATTAGCTGTGACACCTTGGCTATTTTCCCATCACTTCAGGACCACTGGGTTTCAAAATTCTGGAGTCTCTTTTTACCTTTTTTACTTTCATTTTTAAAAATAAATTCAGTAGAGGGAGAAAAACACATAAAAGCATGATTACTACAGTTTGTCAATTATAGTCTTAAATAGGATAAAATATCGGATGCAAACCCTTTGCATCTCTTTCTGAAATATACTAATCCATGTTTTTCTAACTAGGACCCTTATTTTAGAATTTTATGCATTTATTGCTTTGGCATTATGGTGTAACTTTAAAATCCAAGAATATTAATCATAGAAATGGTACAGTTTAAAATTTTTAAGTGTCCTGACTAACAGATGGCTATCCCAGTTCTATTTATCATATTTAATCATCTTATTTTCTTTGCTGTTGAATGTGTATTATTTAAACCTTTTGCTTAAAATATACTTACAGACATAAATATCTAAAATGTATAGAAATGTTCAATACAAATTTTATCTAAATTTATGTGTTTTTAAAATTCTGCACATAGATTCTTATAATCTGTAGTATATTATCAGCTATCTGTGCAATTCAAACAAATAAAATCTAAAGTTTTTTTTTTCTATTTGGAAAGTAAAAATAAATGTGCAAGGAAGTCAAAAAGAAAACACTATCTGGCTATAGAAACTATAGAAATTGACCAAAATGTAAGCAATAATCTGAAACAAATCATTCGGAAGCAAAATATACAATTGAATAAATAGTCCATTTGGATGTTATCTTAAAGCAATCCTTCCACACAAGGCTTTAACTTCTTCTCAGATATAAAGAATTAGTTTTACCTTTGTTTTCCTTTTTTTTTTTTTTTTGGTAGCCTGCTCCAACTATTCCTTGGAACACTAACGACTAACGTTCTCTTTATTAGTTTTGGCATCCTTGTAAATATTTAGTAGCAACCTGTTTGTTAGATATTTAAGATATGATTAAAAGATTAATTATTCCTACCAAGTTGAAGATAGAGTTTTAATATAGAAGAGTAAGGAATTAAGAGTAGCCATGAAATAAGATACTGAACTAATTGGGGATGAAGAGGGACAGGGATGGCATCTGCTAGAAGAAGATGGTAAAATTACAAAGAAATGGTGGGTGTTAGATCTGTGAAAAATAACATTTTGTTTTAGTGTGTTACTCATTTAGTTAAATTACTTTAAGTTTCAAAGTTAATTTGACATTTGCTCGTATATATTGGTTAAAGAATGTATCATGTCTAAGAATAAGCTTAATACAAATAGTATTTGACTTCTGTTGCATACACCATAGAATATGCTATTATCATTAATTGATAAATAATGCCATCTTAATCAAATATACATTTTACTACATGAAAATAAATCTATATGTAATCTGCCTTCTGCACTTCATGTCTTTAAAGATCTTTGTGGATGATTAAAATGATGATAAGATACATTCTATCCACCAAGCAATTATTTAGAAATCTCGTTTTCAAAAAATGTAAGAAAATTAGCTTGAAGAGGATAATTTGACTTCCTATGTGAGCACAGATATAAAACAGGGGGAAAGAAATATTTATTGGCAATTGCTTCCCAAAATCTGAAATACAGTAAAATGACATTTCATTTTTTCCCCTAAGAAGTAGATTATATTTTACATCCCTCTTTTTTATCAACCCTACCACCACCACCATCACCAAATGCCTTTATATTTAAGACCGGTAAGAAAAAGCATAGGAAATTGCTACAATGAGTAGTCAACTACAAAGGGTAAGAAGAGGCAGAGTCTGCATATGTATTGCCAGTGAAAACATTAGACTGAGTAAACTTGAGGCACTCCAAAATATATTTTTCCCTTTTTACTGCCCAGTTGTAAAAAAAAAAAAACTGCATATTACCCATGCTTTACCAGATGAGTCTTTTATGTTCTATGCTAGGAAAGGCCAAAGAAAGGGGGAGGGATCCACAAAATATTTTGCAACACCATAAAAAAAGAATACTTTCTTTTAAAAAAGCCAAAATAATTAATTATTTTAGCCACTATATTATTGCTTACAGTAATACACAGCAATAACATTTACATTGATTGAATTCTGTTTCCTTAATGTGAAATTTGTTTGGGGTTAATTAGCACGGCTGAGGAATAAGCTTAATAATTTTATGTTGTTTACACTGGAGGCAGTTTTCCACGAGCACTACTCAAGGAGGAAGTGACATCTAATTTCAGACAAAACATGAAGGTGAGGATGGCTGCTCACTGTGGGATGGCAAGCCAGACCCTTCCTCCTTCAGCAAGCCTCCCCACTACTTGGGTTATCTAATGGCAATAATACAAAGTTATTCAAATTATTTCTCAGGCACGATAAGTTTCTAAACCAAATACCAAGCTGAGCAAGGAAAAAAGAAAAGGACTTATATAAATGGAGAAAGGCCATGATATTAGACATTTTTACTGTCCCTTCCTTAAAAAAGCAGGTCTAATTAGTTGTCTTCCTAAAATGCGTACCTAGCATTTTTATTATGTATTGTAACATTTTGCTCAGAGCTGACATTTTTATTCTGACAAGCACTGTCTGGAGAGCTCTCAATAAATAATACATTGACAATTTTCAGTAAATAAGCAGTGGACACAAATCGTTATCCTTACTTACAGCTGCCCCACTCTAATAGTGCTTTTACAAGTGAGGTGACTATTCAGTCTAATGCAATCCTCTCAGTGCTAGAAAGACATTTTCATTCATTACCACGGTCACAAGCACTTAAAGCACTTTTAAGCCCTGTTGCAAAACAGCAGGAATGGCAGGCAGAGCAAGTGGGACTAAGGAAAACTAAAGTTCATCACCAGAGAAACCTGAGGCTGTTCACCTAAAACCAGGAAATTCACTTCTTCCTAGACCACCTCAACACTCCTAGACCTACATGACTAAGAAGGATATAAGATTTTCTTTGGCAATTAAATGTTAATCTTCTTAAAGCCCAACCATTGTGGGCTTTGTTTTCTGTATTAAATTTGGTTCATCACCCAATAATATTTATTAAGCACCATAAGATAAGGGATCATGCTATGGTCTGAGTGCTATACCTTTGATCAAGGTACAGAAACAATAAAATCTGAATCCAGATGAATACATTTGAAACTGCAGGATAATTATTCTTCTTTCCCTCATCGACTTTTCTTTCCTAACAATAGCCCCTAACACCATCATTCTAACTAGTCACTAAACCACTAAGGCAGTCCTGAATTTCATTTTTATTCATAATATCACATCAATTTGATTTTCTATGTGAAAATACAAACATATGAAATAAGATTTAAAGAAAGAGTAATAAAATAAGAGGGTAATATCTATACACCTTGATATATAGCCTGTAACTAGTACTTTCAACTCTACTTCTTGATCAAATCAATGTATACATTATTTGAACACTTCTTAGACAATTAATTGATCATAAAGATGGCTGAAAACATATTAACCAGTTAGAAGTCGATCTCGTGGTATCATATGGCTTGAGCTATATATTACAGTATAGAACAATATAATGTAGTACAACTGCTATACCATAGTTCTCAATTGTTAGTGTGCATCAGAAACACCTGGAGAGATTGTTAAAACACAGATTGGTGAGCCCCATCCCAGAGTTTCTGATTCATTAGAAGGAGGGCCAAGAATTTGCATTTCTAACAAGTTCCCAGGTGATGCCAATACTATGGACAATTTGCAAACCTCTGGACTACAAGATTAATCGAGCACATGATCCATATTGAGGCAGCACCTATAGTCACTTCCCTTCTTTTGTATGAATAGAATGACAGATTATAGAGCTTCCACATGTGGACCAAGTTTGAAGCCACCTGAAAGTAACAATGACTAATGAAATGAGTTCTGTAAGAAAAGGGGGATTCAATTCATAAAAACGACAGGAAAGGGAGCCAACAGGTACTTATCTCTTCTATTCTCCAAGAAACAGGCAGTTGTACATCTCCCTGCTAGATGTATTCCACGTTCACAGAGCAAATATTCAAACTCATCATGTCCAAACCTAAACCTTTTCCTGAAACCTTCACAACTATCTATATTCACCATCTTTACAGCTTTACCATTGAATCTCTCTGCTAAATATCTCCCCAACCTCACATCCCACACCTAATTAGCAACCTCAACTGTATTTCTAAAAGCTGATTCCTCTTATTTTCCCCAGCCATTGCCTTAGCTATTTAGACTTGTATCAGTACATGCCTGAACCATTAAAACAGACTCCTAACAAGTTCTCCTGTATTTGCCCTTACCTCTTTCCAGCTGATAGTCAGCATTCCACCAAAGTTACTTTCCTAAGAAATATGTTTTAATTATGTCACTCATTCTCCTACTAAAAGTTCTTATCTGTTCCCCACTACCCAAAGGATAAAATGCAATCTCTTTATAATGGCTCCAACTTATTTTTTTAGCTATATCTCATTTCCTAGCCACGCCAAACTTCTTAACATTGATCAAACTCACAAATTTATTCATACCATTGAAACTTTATACATTCTCTTCTCTCTACCTGGGATTAAGTTATATCTTTTGTTCATCATGATGAGTCCATAATTCATCAAAATCCAGCTCAAATGTCAATAAATCCTTTCTTAGATCTCCTAGACAAAATAATTGGTCCCGCTTCTGTACTTCCACAGCATTTTATAGCCTCTTATACTATTGCACTTATGATAATTACTCTATTAACATGTATTTTTCCTACTAAATTACGAGCTACTAAAAAACAATATCTACTCATCCCTGTGTTCATCTTCTTCTCTTTCTCTTTCTCCACTTCTACCTCTTCCCACCCTATACCCACTACAATACCAAATGAAAGAGCTTTTGTACAACCTTAATATTTTGAAATAAAATATTCCTTTCCTTTGGGTAGATACCCAGTAGTGGGATTGCTGGATTGAATAGTAGGTCTACTTTTAGTTCTTTGAGTAATCTCCATACTGTTTTCCTAGAGATTGTACAAATTTGCAGTCCCACCAACAATGTATAAGCTTTCCTTTCCCTCTGCATCCAGACCAGCATCTATTTTTGGACTTTTTAATAAAAGCCACGTTAACAGTTATATGATGATATCTCCTTGTGATTTTAATTTGCATTTCCTTGATGATTAGTGATGGTTAGCATTTTTTCATATGTTTGTTGGCCATTTGTCTATCTTCTTTTGAAAAGCTTCTGTTCATGTCTTTTGCCCATTTTTTAACAGGGTTGTTTGTTTTTTTCTTGCTGACTTGTTTGAGTTCTTTGTAGATTTTGGATATTAATCCTTGATGAAATGTATAGTTTGTGAATATTTTCTCCCATTCTGGAGGTTGTCTATTTGCTATGTTGATTATATTCTTAGCTGTGTAGAAGCTTTTTAATTTAACCAAGTCCATTTATTCTTGTTGTTGCCATAATTGCCTTTGGGGTCTATTTCTTAGTCATAAGTTCTTTGCCTAGGCCAATATCTAGAAGAGTTTTTTCTATGTTTTCTTCTAGAATTTTTATGGTTTTATGCCTTACATTTAAGTCTTTTATCCATCTTGAATTAATTTTTGTGAATGGTAGGAGATAGGGGTCCTGTTTCATCCTTCTGCATCAAATTTTCCCAGAACCATTTATTGAACAGGGCTTCTTTCCCCCAACGTATGTTGTTGTCTACTTTGTCGAAGATCAGTTTGTCATAGGTAGATGGTTTTATATCTGGGTTCTCTGTTCTGCTGCATTGGTCTGTGTCTCTATTTTTGTATCAATACCATGTTGTTTTGGTTACTATAGAGGAAATTAAAATCTTCTTGGAAGGCAAGATCAATAAATAGAAAATTACCAATAATATTTTTCATCTTTGTCAAAATCAATTGCTCACACTTTTATAGTTTTATTTCTGGATTCTCTTCTATATTCCTTTGATATATGCAGCTATTTCTTTGCCAATAACACATTGTTTTTATTATAGTAGCTATATAGTATACCTTAATATAGTATTGGGTAGAGTCATTCCTAGCATTTTATTCTTCTTTGTCAAGATTGTCTTGGCTATTCTAGGACCTGAGCCTTTCTATATAATTTTAGAATAAGTTTGTTTATGTACATGAAAGTCTTGCTGAGATTTTGATGGGAATTGCATTAAATATATAAATTATTTGGAGGAAAGCTGACATTTTTTACCATGTTGAATCTTCCAATACATGAACAGTATGTTTATCATTTACAACAGTATACAGTATGTTTTGTCATTTATTTAGGTCTTCTTTGATTTTCTTTAATCAGCATTTTATAATTTCAGCATATAGATCCTGTGCATGTTTGTTAAGTGCATACCTAAGTATTTCATTTTATTTGGAGAAATTGTAAACAGCATTGTGTATTTAATTTCAGTTTTCATATGTTGCTATGGTATGAATGTTTGTTTCCCCCAAAAATTCATATGTTGAAATTCAATCCCCAATGTGGTAGAATTAAGAGGTGGGGCATTTGGAAAGTGATTAGGTCATAAGGGCTCCACCCTCATGAATGGAATTGATGTCCCTATAAAGGAGACCTGAGGGAGATTGTTTGGCCCTTCAATGATATGAAGACACAGTAAAAAAGCACCAATTATGAAGTAAATAGCCCTCATCAGACACCAAATCTGCTGGCACCTTGATCTTAGACTTCTCAGCCTCCAAAAAATAACAAACAGACTAAATACTACACAGCAAGCAATAAATTTCTGTTATTTATAAGCTACCTGGTATATGGTAGCTTGTTATAGCATCCTAGGTGGACTAAGACATACGTTCATTGCCATTGTAGAGAAATGCGATTAATTTTTAAGTGTTGATCTTATATCCCATGATCTTGCTGACTCATTCATTATAGGAGGCTGGTTTCTGTTTTGTTCTATCTTGTTTTTAGATTCCTTGGGATTTTCTATATGGATAATCATGCAATTTGCAAGCAATTCAATGAAGGAAGGTTAGCCTTTACAAGAGATGGTGCTGGAGCAAACTAGACAACCATAAGCCAAAGGGGAAAAAAAATCAACCTTAGGTTAAAATTTATACCTTATACAAAAATTAACTCAAAATAAATTATAAACTTAAATGTAAAGTATGAAACTATAAATATTTTAGAAAAAAATGAAAAAATGTTTAGAATCTAGAACTAGGCCAAATGTTCTTAGTCTTGATACCAAAACCATGATCCATAAAATGAAAAATTGTTCAATTGGAGCTCATGAAAATTATAAACTTTTGTCACTGAAAGCCCATGTAAAGAGGATGAAAAGACAGACTAAAGACTGGGGAAAAAAATATTTGCAAACTACATATCTAACATAGGACTAGCATCTAGAATGATAAAAAGCTTCTACAACTCAACGGAAAAGAAATCCAATTAGAAAATGGACAGAAAACTGAAAAATGAAAAGATATTTCACCCACAAGGATATACATATGGCAAATAAGCATATGAAATGATGTTCAATATCATTAGCCATAAAATAAATGCAAATTAATCCCACAGTAAGATATCACTATACACCTATCAGCATGGCTAATATAAAAGTGAAAAAACCAAATGTTGACAAAGATGCAGAGAGGCTGGAGCACTCATATATTGCTGGTGGGAACCTGGGGGGTCATAAACATTCAAACCACGGCAACATATGTATTTCAGCTCCTCTGAAATTCAGTATGCCAGTTTCTTGTAAAGATAAACATGTAATTACCATACAATCCAGCAATTATACTCCTGGCATTAATCCCAAAGAAATGAATTAATCCAGAGAATAAGTTTATATTCAAACAAAACCTGTACACAAATGCTCGTAACAACTTTATTTGTAATAGTCGAAAACTGGAATCTGCCCAGATGTCCTTTATTTTTATTTTTTATTTTTTTTTGAGACAGAGTCTCACTCTATTGCCCGGGCTGTAGAGTGCCATGGCATCAGCCTGGCTCACAGCAACCTCAAACTCCTGGGCTCAAGCAATCCTTCTGCCTCAGCCTCCCGAGTAGCTGGGACTACAGGCATGTGCCACCATGCCCGGCTAATTTTTTACATATATTTTTAGTTTTCCAATTAATTATAGTAGAGACGGGGGTCTCACTCTTGCTCAGGCTGGTCTTGAACTCCTGACCTTGAGCAATCCACCCGCCTCAGCCTCCCAGAGTGCTAGGATTACAGGCGTGAGCCATCGCGCCCGGCCACCTTGGCAGTATTTTAAGACTGTGAATCTAAATTCACTTTTTCTCCCCGCCCCCCAACTTCTAATTTTCAAATGTATCTCTGGATGGAAGTTATATTGGGAAAAATCACTTCTTTTTTACATGTACACTTTACATATAAATATTTTTTTATTTTATTCAAGAGC
>CAUYRT010025963.1:0-40352 GCA_963574885.1 Lepilemur ruficaudatus | reverse complement strand
TCCTTTCCCTAGATTTTGAATTAGAATCTCAAACTCTTTTTCCCAAGTCAAGCTTTTCTATTTCCAACATTTAGTTGGAAACATATTAAAACTGTCAAAAATACAGGTAGCTTGCACTATAATACTAAGAAATTTCTTATCCTGCTGGACTTATATCGGAATCAATTGGAAATTCAAGTGGCAAGGCAGGATTTGTTGACAGGAGAAGGAAAAATAGAGCAAATATCACTAAGAACCTGTTCTTCTAGCTCCTTCTCTGTAAGTCCATGTAAGGTGAGAGACCTATCTACTCTTCTGGAATTCAGTCTATCAGAGGAGATTCAAGAACAGTTTTAAAATAAAGTCATTGCACCATACTAAATGATGGATTCTATCACTATAAGTCCTTCTCCGGGTGACTTGTTGGGGAAAACACCTTTTTGTGTAACATTCATTTTATGATAACACTTATTTATCTATTTCTTCTTTTAACCAGTATTCATTAACTGTCCTCTCTGTGCCAGACACTGTGCTCAGCACTGGCCGTACATTGGATAAAGCAGATGTGTCAAGCTTACCTGCCCTCAATGTCCCACCCAGTTTACCGCAAACTCTACTCACAGTGACGCCCTCTGGGGATAACATCAGTCAGAGCAGTCCCTCCCCTCCTGAAAAGAAGCAGATGTGAGGGGCAGAGAGATCCCTCCCTCCCCAGCCCTGCCCAACATGGTGAGAGCCTGAGGTACCCACTCCTGTGGGGTGACGTGGAAGCTCAGGGAAAGGAAGAAAAGTTCCTCTCTCCCTCCCCTCTCCCCGCCAACCTTCTTCTCTTTGTCTCTTCCTGAAACTAATCCATAAGTAATCTTGATTTTAGGCTCTGGTCGTGTAGGCAATCTTAAGTAAAAGATGAGCTGTTTCTTGTGGCATTTTTCTGATATGGACAGTCTAAGTAATTTAAAACACAACGAAAATATTTTCCTTGAAAGTTGGTGGATTTTTTATTGATAACTGTCATCATTCTTCATTGTCACCATTCATCGGTCATTTATCGATATTTAGTGCATCCAAAGCACATAGATGTCTGCGTGCATGTCTTGTAAAATTCTCGCAACTCTATAAAGGAGGTGTTATTGCTCTCCTTGTATGGATGAAGGAAAATAGGGGCTGAGGGTGGGGATATGATTTGCCCTAGGGTCACACCTGTAGCAGAGCCCAGATTAGATCCCCAAGGCTATAAATCGTGCACCAGTTGCCCAAATTAACTGCATTTACTGTACCTTACACTTTTCTGCTAAGAATTGCCTAAAGGAGGATTCATTGGATTTCTCTTCTTTCCCCTGTATTTATCCCCAAACATAAATCAAATCAGAGGTTCTATTAAAGAGAGCCTTCAACATATGAAAATGGAGCTAAATCAAGAGACCAACTTGATATAGTTTAAAGATCTATTGTATTTTTTGGGATAAAAGTTTTTAAAGTGAGCCTATGCTAATTTCAGTGTTTTCCAAAGGAAAATCTATATGGTTTGCTTTGATGAGCAGTATGACATTAGAGATTAATGACAACCCTAGGAGAGGGAGGTCACATCTCCATACAAACCAGGTACTGTCATTGGTCATAGAAAGGTGGCATTTGATGAGGTATTCTGCAAAAGGAAATGTAAAATCAGATCTAGAAAGCTGGCACAACACTGGGGGTAGGGTATGCATCAGAGGACAGGCATATTTCCAAGCAAGGGTGACTCAGGTGAGACGATCGCCACCACCGTCCCCAGAGCTTGCCATGCTGACTGAGCCATGAGCTACAGGACAGCCCTTGGACAGGAAGAGCCGACTCACTGTCATAAACGCCATTCCTCAGTCCTAAAGGCAGTGAGGAAAAGAAGATTCAGAACCTCTTTCAGGAGGAAACCACTGCCTGCCGGTCTTAAGAATTTTAACATTTCAAGTGTTCACGGTTATCTTATATTTTTCTTCTGAATATTGGTTTGAGTCTCCACTAATTATAGCACTACCAGGGTTTGATTCCTTTGCTAGGCATTATAGATAAGTAAAGTGGAGGCCGTGGTGGGCTTTCGGTGGGACCCAGACATTCCTCATAGCACTTAAATAGTTATCTGAGCTCTCTTACTGTTTCCATTTGTAAATCAGTTATTCTGATTTGTATTTTAGCTCTAAGGATTAATTGTTCCATGGGCTCTTGTGAGCCGCAGGTGCTCAGTATTCTCAGAAGCATATGAATATTTTGAAATAAACTGTTAAGAATGAAATAGAGTTTCACATGGCTCACTTTTTGTTAAGGTATAAGAAAGCAAAATTCACTATTTAAATATAATTATGTTTGTCAAGTGCCTGACACTGTACCCCATTTAAAGACTATACAGAAACATTGGCTTGCTTATAGGGGAATGTACTCTGTGTGGTTGTACTGATTCAGTGGCATATAATAACTGCTTTTTCATAGTTGCATTAACTTTCTCTTTGGGAAGTTATTTCCTTCACCTCCCTACAACACTCCCATGGGTGTAGTAGTCACCACTGTGCGTATGGGAAGAAGCTAGATGGAGAATGGCCAATGTCACTTAACCTTGTTTCCTCAACTCCTCACACAGTGATGGGGCCATGACAGGTTGCTCAAAACATTTAAATGAATGAATGTGGCTTCTTAATGTTCCTGGAATTATTTAGGAAAAAAATCCTTGATTGACACCGTTTCTATAAAAAGAACAACAGTGTGCTCCTTCCCAACCAATAGCATCACCCCGGGCAAATGGATTCTGAAAACCTTCCCCAAAGACCTGGTCCCAGGATTCACCTGGTGAATCTCATGCTCCAAAACCATTGGAAAGGTGGTGGTAACTCACCAATGAAGGCACCCGAGCAAGCAAAGCAGGGGCCTGCCCGGCTCTCCCCGCGGTGTCATGCACCTGTCTAACTGTGCTGACCGCAGAACTCGCTCGCTGCGCAGGGTTTTCTGTTGCTGCCAGCGGTTTGGTCTCATTAGAGACACAGTTATGGTGATCAAAGTTCAGATGGGCTTGGAGACAAACAGTCTGAAACACAACACTAAAAGAGCGGTTGTGGCTTCCAAGGATTTCAAATGAGGCTACCTTGTTGGAATAAAGAGTTAGGAAGAACATACTGGGCCCTGAAAAGAAAAAATGCAGGATCCTGAGAGCACAGGGTTTTCTGGGAGACCCCTAGGGCAGGCAGTGTTATCTCAGACTGCGGGCATCCTTCATCTCCTGGAGATTTCACGTATCTTGCAGTTCCCCTATGTGGGGAACCCAACTTTTCATTGATGTTCATTTGCAGTAGATCTCACACTATGGACACTATATAAAGAAAATTATATTTTCCTCACTTAAAAGGCAGGTAAGGGCAGAAGTTTGTAGCATACAATGGCCCAACGAGTTTGCAAATGCAGTGTTTTGTTGACAGTGTAAATTATTGTAGTGGCTAGCTGTTAGAATTATTTCATCTCTGAATCACAATACAATTGATTGAAAGTCTTACTCCCTCAGTAAACAATTCAGAAAGATTTTTTTCAACTTTTTATTCCCTAGAGACTTGTAAACTTCAAGGGATTGATGCATGTGATGGTTATCTTTTATTTAAAGAAAGTTTTAATAAATTAACTGACATTAGGATGCCTCAAAGAAATCCATTCTGCCAGAACTACAAAAAGAATCTTCCTTTTGCAGTGGAGAAATTTGCTAAATATGCGGAGTCAAAAGCAGAAATGGGGCTCAGTGATTTCCAACTTCATGGCTCTGTCCTGCCTGGTGACAAAGGCAGACGCTCCGAGTTGTCACCCATATCAACTCTCCTTTCTTACTAAGAGAACCCCCATTGCATCAGAAGTGACAATATGCCCAAGTAAAAACTAGTAATACAGTTCCCAGCATCTACTGCAGCCAGTTTGGTTCCATGAAATGCAAGCAGCAGTCACTGCACGGGACTTCAAAAAACATTGGCATGTACCTCATCAACCTTCCTGTTTTCTCTTTCTTCTTGCTGGAATGTGGGTGTGATCGCCACAGCCATCCCGCATGAGCCGGACACGAGGGCATGTCCTGAGGACTAAAAACATAAAAATAAAAGGAGCCTGGGATGGGGATAAAACCCTTCAGATAACTCTTCATCTGCCTACTTACTATTTTTAATAGAAAAAAAAGAAACCTGTGATTTGGTTAAGCTGCTGTTATTTAGATTCTACCAACTGAATGAATTTCCGTCCCAGAAAGAATGTCCCAATGCCGTTCTTCAGTAAGTCAGAGGATTAGGAAAACAATATTTTCTATTATTTATTTAAATCATCCCTATTCTTAGAGTTTGCTGTTTGGAATAGAAAACTGCCTGCCTCTCCTAGTTCCTGGCTTTTTGATGCGGTACCCGTCCTCTTATGGTGTGCTTGTCCCCACTGGGCAGAGTTCTGTTTAGTTTTCCCTTGTTCCCCACCAAAGGCAAACTCTTTGCCAACAGCTCGAGCATTCAGAACTTTGCTGCCGTGTGTGTTTCTCTTATGCTCCATTAAAGTCTGCATTGTCTCACCTCTAGGTTTAACCCCACAAACAAACACCTAGGATTTTGTTTGTCTTTATCACATTGTATTGAAAGCCGAACATTCTGGGCAAACCTAAAGGAACATCAGATTAATATCTGACAAATGGTCCAATCACTGCCTATGACAAGGGATTTTTGCTACTGGTTCAGGAACAATACTCTGGGGTAGAGTTATCTAATGGTGTGACATGGTCCTGGTGATGGGGACAACCTCCCTGCCACTGGATTTTGCCAAACACATTTAGCTTTTCTCCATTCCACCAAACAGGCTTTACAGAGAGGGCTCAATAGACAAAAACAATAGGTGATGGTTCAAAAAAGATGGCACTTAGCCAACAAAAAAGATGTTAAATAGTGGTGAGATAGTTTATTGAAATATTAATTTGTCTGTGTTGTCTCTGTTTTTTCCCTCCATGCCCCTCAACCTAACACCAATCTCTCTTTCTTGAAATTTTAGGTAGCAGGGGATGCCCTTTAGAACATAGAAGCTTTCTGTTTCTACTCTGTTACTCTACTCTTAGAACTTCCTGTTAGAAGTTAGAGGCACTTCCTGTCTTGTATAGGGGCTTAAATGAATTGAGATTAGGCAGTGTCCTGAAGGAACAGAGGAAAGGACTTGGCCTTTGAAGGCCTCAAGAGGGAGAAATTTCCTAACAGATGAGATAGAGGTGGGTGGTATTTGTCCTGTGAGGAGTTTGCGGGGTCAGTGGGACCTCAGAGAGTTGGCTGTGGGGTGCCCCTAGAGAGGGTGCCCCTCAAAGCACAGATGCCCTAGCCTCACTGGGGACTTGCAGAGCCAAGTGTAGCCATCAGCAGCAAAGTCCCCAGACAAAAGGTGACACAGAGGTTAGATAATGAATGGCTTTGTCCTCATAACTGGGGACTCCCCTCAACACAGCCTAGACAGATACTAGGACCTTTGCATGATGGGAGTGGGGCTCAGGGAAAAAGCAAACAATAATGACCAAGGTTTCATTTCCTGCCAGTGCAAAGGTTGAAATAAAATTTAAGTTGGGTTAAACAAAAGGGAAATGTGATCATTCTTCCCCAGCCCTGACTTCTTGGACTGAGATTTTCACCTATTTAATTAACTTTGTATGGAGCAAATGAAAGATGTGCACATACAGATCTTACAGCCACAATATAGAGTCCCCTTCAACCTTGGGACATTTTTAGCTCTATGGGTGCCTATCAGGTCAATAGGAATCATCTTGACATAATTCAGAATCTAGATTAATTAAAAATTATTTAACTCTTTGCTAAGAGGAGGTTCTATCTGTATCTTTAAAATAAACTTTCAGTATTTTAGTACACATTGTGTTACGCTTGAGCAAGATCTCTCCTCATTAGTGCACTGCAGGTATTATTTTCTCAGAACTTGGCATCCTGCCTTTATTACTTTATTCCATAAAGCCAGTTCTTGGGGCAGAACACTAATTGAAACAAACAATTCAGATTAAGAAGTGTACATTCATTGAATCCTGCAATTCAGGTTATAGTAGCAACAGCAATAAAATAAATTTTGAGGTGACAATAATCCGTGTCTTTTAGTGAGGTTTCTAGTCAGTTGTCAAGATGGGAAACAAATACATTTGTCATAAAATATAATTTGTTACACAGATTAGACATGAAAATTTTGAGCCACCGGAAGAAAGAGAAATTAGAAAAAAGTGACACTGTTCTGCCTAGAAATATTTTTTTAAAAATGATTTGAACTCAATGAATTAAAGCAGAGCTGCCTCAATTGTGTAAAGTAAGCTAATGGATTCTGTTATTACCTCCACTATGTATGATGGGACAGGACACAGAAGGAAGAAAAATGATGCTCTTGAATCAGACCCACGACCCTTATAAAATCAAATGTGCATTAAGTGAAATGTATTTGTGTGAGTATATAATTATTTTTCATGCAAGAAGGAAAGTTCTATTTAAGACCCAATTCCAAGTCAAGGTACTTTATTTTAATGAAGTCTTGATACTAACAATTATATTAATTGAATTAAAAATGAAATTAAGTCTGATTTGGCACAAGCACTCCTGTTAGCTTCCTGGTAAACATTGCACTTGGTTTGTTTGCTGTGAGGCTGGGAACATTGGCTCATTTAGTTGATCTCAGGGCCAGTACTTGCCGAACACCCACGTCCCCCAGCCACTTCTTGGTGATGGTTACCGGCTTCTTACAATGCCAATTGGTCGGTGACAGGGATCTTTTATAACAACTACAGAAACCAGTGCAGGGAGTAGAAAACGTTAAAAGAAAACTCTCCAATATGACTACATTTTTGAGGTTTTTCCGGGCCTTCTGGAATTTCCCTTGGCAATTTGTACAAATCATGACCCGCATTTCCTGGGTTCAAGGATACACATGGCAAGAAGCCTAGTTAAATCAGGTAATTGGAAACTGGTTTGTGGACAGTTTGTACTTCAGAGCCAAACCTGTTTGGTCACTAAAATAAAAATCTCAGCACTACGTGTGAGAGAAATTAAAAGGTATGTTGATCAAGAAAGAGGTAGAATTTTTGCATTCCAGTACTTGATTTAAAAAAATTGGGGGCAGAATTTAAAACCTGATAGTTATTAGGTAACTCATGTGAATTGTAAAATGAGAAACAAAAAAGAAAATAAATAAATAAATAAAACCTGATGGTGCCACAGCTTGACGAGGGTTCTTTGAGACTAGAACCAGAGCTCACGTTAGCAAGGACTAGAGAAAAATCCGAGGTGCTTCAAATGGACGGCAATTCCTAGAAGTCAGGCTAAGAGTGCATTGCAAATTTCCTGAGTGGGTGAACTAATTCCTTTAGACAGGATGCTTTTGAAATGGTGTTCTGCGAAGTTCAGTGTTCCCATTTCAGAACCTAATGCCCCTCAAAGCATGTATGCATATTTATGTACATATACAAACATATCAATGCCCTAAATCCCTCAGAGGTTTTTTTGTTTGTTTCTTTTTTACTGGACCTCAGGGGAGACCAGAAATAGTTAATCTGCTGATTTTAGGTCTGAGGTTTGTATGTGGCAGCTCGACGAAGAGGATTATTTCCACTGTAGTTAGCTGGTGGGTTTTGGTGAGGAGGGGGTGCCAGGACGGGGTGGAGGGAAGACGGGCAGAAGCAGCAGACGCTGATGTCACACGGATTGTCGCCCTGTGTCGTTTCCGTGCAGGGAGGCGGCCATTGTGCTGTCGTTACTGCATCGCTTGGGTTTCAGTCTCTCGAGTTGGAGACTGATGATTGAACTTATGTGAATTGTTCTCCTTGAGTGATAAAGAGAACTCTAAATTATTCCATCTTGGCAGCCACATCAAGGAAAGGAAAACACAGAACAGAAGGGTGCCCGAGGTGGTGTCCAGACTTGGGGCGGTAGGAGGGTCGCAAGAGCGTGGACGGCGCAGGGAGCGGATCCTGCAGCAGCCCCGGTCGCCTCCCCTGTTCTGTGACTGTTCATGTTAATCTTCACCTCCCGTTCTCATCACCTGCAGCCCATTTCCCATGGGGCGTTTTATTCACTCCTACCAAGTTACTTTCTTTTAGTAAATTGTTAAATAATTCCTTTCCCGCCTCCTGCTTCCCTAAGCCTAAGAACTTAATCTGATAGAATCAAAACTCGTGATAGTTAGGAGTGATGATGTCAACTCTTCAAATGTGCTAATAATCCACATTTGAACTGGATATCTCTATCCTAATTTTTCTGCCTTGTGAAAGAGTTTACAAATCAACCTGTAAAAGTCTCAAGGTACAAGTAATAAACAGAGCATCATGAAATAAAGTTAACATGCAACCATCCCTTAATTTCTGGAAGACTACTTCCATGGGCTTTTCATCTCTTTCTTTGAATGTAATGGTTAGTTGTGGGGAAAAGGCAAGGTGATATTCTTTGCCTCAAAAGGTAGTTTGTTGGTTGTGTGAGATTTTTTTTTTTCCCCTGAAGTATGTTTTCCCTCTTCTGTTATACTCTGGCTTTTTATAGTATTGTGAGAACAATGACTTCATTCTCTCCAGTTGATAATAATAATGGCGCACTTTTTATAACTTGAAAAGGCATCTGCTTATTGATATGGAAGTTAAAATTAACTATAACGCAAGAGTTAGCCATTGCAGACCTCGCCTTATCTTGTGGAGCAAAACAAACAGGACTGAAAACGCGTGAAGCTTGTGGTTAAGTCTGTGAATAATAATCTCTGTTTCCGTAGAGACCTTTATCTTCATTTTACGCTTTATTTCACAGCTAAAAAATTTAACAAAGAACCCAGTATTGTTGTTGCCCTTTCTAAATGGTACAGATAACACTAAAATGGGGAGAAAATGAAAGTCCTGTAATGAAGAGGTTACATTTAAATCACAATCATAACACTTCATAGGTTAATAAAAATGTGAAAATTGACAAGCTGATAGTTCTCTCTGGAGGTGACATATGTCTTTCCACGTAAACCCACACTCACAATTGCATTTTCTATGGGATCTTATTCTGCTTAAGAAATCATGAAAATGTCATTAAAACTGATTGGAGTTTCAATTCTAAACAAGAAGGATGATAAATGAATTTAAAGACCCTGAAAAGCTAGGAAATCTGAAAACTGAATAATTATAATAATACTATGAAATAGCACTAGTATTTTTAAACAAATCTGTGAAATAATTATAAATGAATAAGAAGGTAGTATATTTAACATGAAATCTTTTTGTTTATGAATTAAAGCTTCTGGTGTGTTGGTTTGCAGATAGTGATAAAGGTCATAATGAAATGAGGATAGCACTTTGCAACTGTCTCTCCAGCTGAATTAATATTTTTGTAGGACTGCATATTTATCTTTTTTTTTTTCAACTCCAGTCCCCTCCATATTGCCTGGCACCTATAGGCACTCGATAAAAGTTGATTGTTATTCATAATATATAAGTTGTTGAAAGAAGGAAGATCCTATAATTCCTCATCTATGCCTGCTGCTCTTTAAAAATGTTTAATACCATGCTTCTTCTAATGTAAACATGCACATACCATGTAGAGGGATTGTGCATTTAGGCTGAGCAGCATGGAACACAGTGTCTCTCACCTTATCTCACGAGTCTCTCACCTTATCTCTGGCCTGGTGTGCAGGGCCCTGGGGCTGGCAGGGAGGAGGGGTGCAGAGAGAAGAGCACTGGACCTGTGAGCAGGGTGGGCTACAGGAGTCCCAGCTGTTCTGAAAAGGCAGGTAGATGGGTAATTAATGATTTCCAGGCTTACTCGCCTGTCCAGAAGTAGTCAAGTTTATGTGAGAAGGAAAGACACCTCTTGCCAGCTTCAGTGTAGGAGGGGAAGGAGAGGGGAAGGGGGAGGAGAGGGGGAGGACTTGAGGTCGAGAAGGAAAAAAGGGCAGATTCCCCAGCCTCACCCCAGAGCAAAAATGATCCTATAACATGAAACATTCATGCAGGAAATATGTATTTCTTACATACTGTGTGTGAGATACTGTTAAATATTTTAAAGATAAAGCACATGTCGTGGCCACCTTCAGTGAGCTAAGAATTTAATTAGGGAGACAGGGTTACTCAGAGATAATCACAGGGCTAGGCAAGCAGTGATCTCAGGGATCTTGGTGAACTTGTGCTCAGGAGAGGAAGCCCTCTGGGAACCGTATATAGCAGTGGGCCTGGCTCCCATCTGGTGACCCACCAGTCCACACTGCTCAAGGTAAAACTCACTGTAAAAGAAAGGCAGTTTGCTCAAAGTCAAATTTGCCATGTTACTGTCATGCCTAACACCTAGCAGTGGCCACTCTTCATTGCTTGTCAGATCCGTCAAACTCTACCATGGCCTATAAGGCTGGAGGCTCTGCGGAATCTGCCTGTGCTGTGTGAATCTGCGTGACCCGGCATCTTCACACCCGATCTGGAGTCACAGCCCAGCTCCTCCTGTGTCTCCTCGTTGCAATGACACTTCTTTCCATTCATTTTGTATAGTATTTCCGGAAATTACCTTCCTCTCCATACTCTCTACCTAATTGACTGCTGTGATTGCAATGTCCTCGTCTCTGCCACCAGCACCGTGCTCATGCCACCGTCATCTCTCTCGTCCAGACTGTTGTCCTGCTCCCAATTGCACCCCTGGTATCAAGTGTCTCTATAAAATGCAAGTGAGATCTCTTTTCACTCCTTTAGTTTAAATGCTTTGAGAATAAAATCCAAAATCCTCTCGGTGACCTCTAAGGCACTCCAGGAGCTGTCCCCGCCTTCCTGCAGCCTCACCATTCGCGCCCCTCTTTCCTCCCGCGCTGTGCTCTGCCCCGCCAGCCGCCTGCCAGTTTCCCAAGCTCTCTGAACTCACTCTGATCACACAGATCACACACATCCTGTGTGCCCAGAACATTCTCTCCCAGATGTTCTCATGACTCCTGTGTTCAATGAGGTCTCAGCATAAATGTCCACTCCTCATAAAGGCCTTTTCGAGCCAGCCACACTAAAGAAGTCCCTCAGGCCCTCTTTCGTCACATGCACTCTTTCTGGTCTGCGTGACATTCCTCGTGGTCAGAAATTATCAACCACTCATTTGTTTATTTGTTTGTTTGTTTGCCATCTTCCTCTGCCCTGGAGTGCAAGCTCCTTTAGAGGAAAAACCGTATCAATTGTACCCATCCCGTGCCTGGCACAGTATTTGGAATTTGTAGGGATCCAGCAGCTGCCTCCTGAATTTATGAGTCAATTTTCTTTGTCTCACTCTTCTCATTCTTCGTTTGCTCATTATATTTGTGTGATCCTATCTCACAGCCTGTGGAAAGTTTCCCGGAACCTGCAGCCGCTGATACAATTACCAGTGACCTTTTTTTAAATGAACCACCTTTAAGCAAACTCCAAATTTAAAACTGAAAAAAATGTTAATAATAAATTATAGAAGAAATGTTTAGCATATGGTTAAAATTTTAAAGACCAGACACCATTTTCACCTACCACTCACCTGTCTGTATGCCTCACGGCATTTGTTTCTTTACCTGTTCGTTATCTCTGAGCACCTGTTTTCGGAAATAAAAGACACCAGCGCCTTAGGTTTTCGTTGATTATCCACACTCCTTCTTGCATAAGTCCTTATCCCTCTGCCATACGCTTCAGTTTATGCACCGTCTTTTATAGGTCACCCTTTGTGTCCCAGGCAGTGAGAACACAAAGGTGACTTTAGAATGGCCTCTGACCTCAGGGAGGTGTTGACTGGAGGAGATGGGTATGTGAAGCAGCAAAAGTCAAATGTGCCACAGGGACTAGAATAACGTCTCTGTGGGGAACAGGGGCCTGAACAGGAGGGAGCGGTCAATTTCCCATGAGAAGGAGGGTCAGGGATGCTGTAGCCGGGAGGTGGCCTTGCGGAGGAGGAACAGGCACGCCTAGCAAGGAAGCAGGATCAGCGAAGGCAGGAGTGGTAAAAAGCCCAGCGCTCTGAGGAACTGGGAATGGGATGTGGAAGTGCGGGGTGTGAGGGAAGTGGATTAAGAGACAAGAGGCAGGCAGCGAGCTCGCGGAGGAGCTGCTGGGAGGATGGGGTGGGCTCTGCTGCAACAGTTGAGTTTTGTCTCATGGGAAAAATGGTCACTGAAGGCGTTTACTTTCCACCCTAAGGAATCCCAAGAAAGCCATAGTCTATTTGCAGAATGAATTCTATTCCTTCAGTCTTTCTGACAGAAGTCAGTCCTACTCAGGCCAATATTATATGTTTTTAAAGACTTGGGAGAAACCTCCTTAAAGACAATAGGATAAGCCAAGTTGCCGTGGTGGTTGTTTTGTTGGCAATTTCCTGCAACATTTTTCTCATGCCCGTTTTCCACTAGCCTTTTGGGTCCACCAAATCCTCGGATGCATTTGTTACAATGCGTAAATGGACTACAATCTCAATAATGAGAAAATCTCGAAGGTTTGACAGGAACTAATAAATAATCAGTCATTTCAAGCCATTATTGGAGACTGCCATAAATCTCTAGACTCCTCTTGATGTTTTTAGCCTCATTTTGCTTTTGTTGTAAGAAATAAAGTTGTCACAAGGAAAGAAAATGAAAAGTTGTTGCACTTTTTACCATACCTTTTTAATTTTCTCCAATTATTACATAGAGTATGTTTGTGAAGCCAATTAATTCTTTAGTAAAAAACAGGTTTAGTTTTTTGTTTAAAAGTAGATTTTGGTCTTATTCCTCCTGGTGGGTGATGTGGGGTTTTTTTTAGGTTTTTCTGTGTCTTTCCCTTAATGGCCCACTATGAACAGGCTTGCCTAAGAGAAACCAGTGTTTACAGCAACCTCAGCTAAAAGGCAATTTATGGACCTGGTGGAAAGGAAGCATGTCACCTAGCAATTTGTAATACCCAACAAATACTAAGCATCTTATTTTACCCTAGCGTTTTTATTTCTGCTGCATAAGGGAGAAAGGGGAGGAAAAGTGAGAATTAAAGTAGTTGTCCTAGTCCATTTTCTATTGCTTTAACTGAATGCCACAGACTGGGCAATTTATAAAGAATTGTGGTTTAGTTAGCTTATGGTTCTGGGGCCTGGAAAGTCCAAGGTCAGGGGCCGCATCTGGTGAGGGCCTTTTTGCTGCATCAGAACAAGACGAAGGCATCATATGGCAGGAAGGCAAGAGTGTACCAGTTTAGGTCTCTCTTCCTCTTCTTATAAAGCCACTAGTCCCATCAGGGTGACTCCACCCTGATGACCTTATCTAATCCTAATTACATCTGAAAGGCCCTACCTCCAAATACCATCAATATATGAATTTGGGGATTAAATTTCCAACACATGAAATTTAGGGAACACATTCAAGCCATAGCAGTAGCAAAGAAAAACAGAACATTTTAACCTGTGATGCCAAAAAAAAAAAAAAAAACAAACGAAGACTGGAGGGCCCCTGATGCTAATAAAAATCCAGAGATTTACAAAGCTTATGAAGGTTTTAACTGTAGATAAGATAGTGGAGTGATAACTGTAGGGTTGGGAGGAAGGAAAATGTGACTTCTACGGTGTGTCTTCTACATGCCAGGCAATGACCTAGGCATATTAAGTCATAACATTCTTTATGATTTGCCACAATTCTGGATGGTAGTCAGATGGCATTCTTGGGATTTTACCCATAAAGAAGCTAACACTCAATGGATTAACTTGTCCTGGTCACATAGCTGTGTGGGAGAAAACGGAACTAGAATCTGACCTGATCCCGCAGCCTGTGATGGGCATGACACTGCTGCTCACTCCACTCCAGGAACATCCCAGTTAAGGTGTGTGGTTCAAGTTGGACATTGGACTAAATGAGTAACAGAAAGGAATGTGAGAAGTGCACTGATTTGTACCCTAGTGTTTGAATTTTATACTATTTAAAAAACATCTAACTTTGAGTGGAAAATACAATGTTGTAATCTAAAATGTAGGTTTACATTTGACTTATATTTGTTGAGCACTACGTGCTGAGAATCACAAAGGCATCTTTTATTTCATTAAAAACACTGGGAATCATTCCACTGACCCACAACCAAGGTGGTGCCTTGTCATCTTCTGACAGTCTACCATAGTTTACTCCAAGTGACTAAAAGAACACGGCATCTAAGATCCCAGATGTCAATCAAACCGCAGACATAGCTAGAACGTGTGGTGGTGAAGGGAGATTCTGATGAGCAGTAAGATCTGTGAGGAATTTGGTGGGAGTCACAGAATCTAATCAGATGCTGGCCTTTTATTCTGCTTTAATTCCTGGTAATTCTTCAGTGTTTATATTTACCAAAGAAAAACAGACCTCTCTGAGTGTGCTTTTAGAAAATGCTTTCCCAAATGGTTTGTTTTTCAGAGAAGGAAATTTGTTACCAGATCAATGCGCTTAAGGAGATGAAAAGCACTTGATTAGCAGCCAAGATGCCTCCTAATGAAATGACATTTCCCTCCAGAGATTTCAAGTGGTTCATAAAATCTAGTGCTCTCTGTGTAACGTGCTTATGTTGTTTCGTGCTGTTGAGGTGCACTTTGTAAACATTGATACAACGTAGACGTTAGGCCCCCAAAATAGAAGAATTTGCACGTCCACATATGCATTTGAGCAAAAGCTTTGTTGAAATCCCACACCTGAATCATGCAGCTGAAGATATGTTTACCATCGTGTGCTCATCTTCAGATGGCCTCTTCATAAGCCCCAGGCCTTCAGAGAGGGAAGGCCGAGACTGTTAACCTGAAAACGGCAATAGCTCCTGAAGTCCTGGAGAGAAGCTAAGAGCATATTGCAAGGAAAAACTATTCCCCAGGTCAAACAAAGCAATTAATTCTTGCAGAAACTAACAATCTCTGATAATTATTGCAGAGGCAAATAAACCATTAGATGATGATCTTTATTATGTCATCATTTAAATGTCTATATAAATATATAATGAGATTATTGTCTTTATGATGTCTTCATATAAATGTGTGTGTATAAAATGCTTTAATTTTAAGTCTTAGAAATCCACTAATTCTAGTGGGAAACATTTTATTGTTATGGGAGAGTTTTGTGACACTCAAGCAAATTCTCTCTCGGTGAAGTCTCTCTCTCTCTCTCCTCTCTCTCTCTCTCTCTCTCATCTCTGCTTCTCTTTAGTTGGTTTCTTCATTCCCCTTTCTTGTTGTGAGGGATTTCTCTAGCCTCCACAAGAATCTCTAGTTGAACCTCTTTCCCGTCAAAAGAATCACTTTGAGAGTAGAATCACCATGCTTTACCCCAAGTGACTGAAAGAAAAAGGATATCTTAATGCTAAAAGTATCACAGATGTAACTTACAGCAGCAAGTGTGGTCCTCACCTGGCTTCAGACACATGCTGTGCCCCGAAACGGTGAGCTGAAGCCGGGGCTCTGCTTGTAATGACAGGAACAAGCTGCTTTGCCATCCTAGGGACATACCTTTAGAGGAAGACAGGTTCACCTTCCCTCAAAAAAAAAAAAAAAAAAAACAACAGGTGAGGTAAAGAAAGTTCAATCTGTTTACCTCAATGACCTTATATGGTTAGATTTCAATTCAAATGGGGCCATTGCATTGTGTAGCTAAGCTTAAAAATGAAAAATTAGTACCCTTAATCTTTTCCCATATTCCCCATGAGTCTGTCTGTGCCTAGAATGCCATTCACCTGCAAAGCTCAGCTTGGGGTCTGCCTTGTCTGGATTGGCTTCCTCAGACACCCCCTCTTTACTCTCAAAACACCTAATTGTTCATACTCTAGAGAAACATTTGTCATACTCTTTAGCATAATAACCTGTTTGGAGACTGTAATGGATGATTCATGCTTCCAGTAGTTTGTTTCAGAGACTATTCCTACACTCTTACATAGCCAGGTGGTGGACTCCTAGGGGTAACCTAAGAGTAACATCTGCATAACATATCTGTATTTCCTATTTTACCTACTTGGTGTTCACTGAATGGCTTACCAAAAGTCCTGGACACAAACCAAAAAACACTCCATAGTTTTGCCTTCCTTTTAGAAAATACAAAAATCATTTTCCCTCCATTTCTTCCTCAGACCTTGTGGTTCAGAATTCCTAGACGCCAGCTCCATCAAAAAGAAATTTTCTGGAACATTCTCCATGTTTCTACTCCTAGTCAGAGGCATATTTGTTTTTTTTCTTATATTATACCATATGCATATATTTAAGAGAGTGTTTGAGAGCTTTGTACAAATAGAGTGTAGAGGAAGAAATCCTGACACTAAAATCTCACATTAAAAAATAAGTGTAAATATTTCTCCCTAAAGCGGACAGGAGATATAACTCATTAATACATCCCTCTTGTGTTCTCTTTTTTGTTTATTCATTTGTCTCTGTTCTTTTTTTTATACGTACAAGAAAGAAAGAATTATCCAGCTGCCGTGATCTGCCACCGTTTGAGTAGCCATCCCAATATACCCCATTGCAGGCATTTGGGGTGTGGTAGGAATTCTACATACAAACTAAAAGAAATTGAGATCATGCCTCAAAGAATACCAACATACTTTCTAATTTCACATTATGTATTTGGAAAGGGACATGTTCTTTGTAAATATAAAACTTTGGAGAAGTGATTTTATTTCTTTTGGCTTTGATTTCTTCATCTCTAAAATTAGCCTTATAATAACTGACTCCCTGGATGGTTGTGATGCTTGATTATTATTTACCTGAAACTCCAAGCGTATGTTAAGTGTCATTTCCTTCCCCTTGTTCTTCAAGTTGAGGATAGTACTTAAGAGCCAGGCTCAGGGTTACCACACAGGCACTTGCAGATATTTTGTGCACTGTTTGCACACACGCCTCATTCAGTGTGCATATTTGGGTGTTTATTTCCACCAACCTACTCCCATCACTTCTATTTAAAGTGTGGTGACCCTCATGATGCCCTAAGGACCCACGCAGTGTGGCAGGCACAAGAGGAGAGTGCGCACCAGACCCAAGAACCTGAACAGGACTCAGCTTCCTAGAGTGGTGATTTGCTTGGTGGTAAATAATTTCATGCATTGTTTTTATATTAATGCAAGTAAATAAAAAGGGAAAACACAAAAACATTATGTGCTAATGAGAGGCTGCTTCCACCTCTGCCCAGACACCCAGGGTTTGGGTCCACATGCCTTTGCTCTTAGGGCCTTAGGTGTACAGAGAGGCACACTCTCTGGAATATGAGAAAGAGCCATGAGCAGAGCAATGTATGACAGTGGTTAGACTCTGACAGCCCACAGGTTCAATCTGAAATGCAACACAAATGTGGAAATCCATTTTTCTTAAGAGTCATCCTACCATTCAAGGAAATCTCTAGAGAACTACAACTGTATCAAAACCATGCAACACAACACTATAAAAACAACCAAATGACCTGAGTTTTCTAGAATAGACCCAAATTAAAATGTCTAAGCCTATTATACCATAAACGTGGTTGTACCTGTTAGTTGAAGTACTCCATTTGTTGGTTGGATGTTTTAGATTTGGTAACTATGGTCACCTTAGCTATAGCTATGGAAGGTGGATATAATTCTTAGAGAGAATAGTACCTAACTTTGCAAATGTCAGCCAGAACCAAAGGTGATAATGACATTGATGAGCTTATGGCAATGGGCCAAAAGCACTTGTCCTTAACTTATTGTCTGTTCCAACCTGCCTGAGTGATAGGACGTAGTGATTAGTAACTTGGAGGCCTTAAAAGAGGGTGTAGCAGAACGTAAGGCATGGGACGGGAATTTATAGTTTTAAAAAGTTCCCTGGGAATGTGTATGGGGATCTGCTGCCTTAGAAGCATTTGCTATGTGGAGTTTTGCTACCATGCTAAATCTATTAAAAGCTTTGAATTGCAGTACACTAAAAGGAGTTGTTCATTCTTCAAGCAATTAGCCCCTGATATGAGCCAGGCTCTGTGTTGTGTGAGGGTCTCTGTTACACATGTGAAGTTTTTCTCTAGCCTTCCATAGGATGTTATTAAAAAATATGAAATGAAAGTGAAAATGATCATAAAGATCCCATAGGGCCAACTTGTAAGTCATTATATATTGTAATACCTTCCTTATTTCCATCTCAGAGAAATGACCACGAATAAATCCACCTTCCCTTTATAACCATGTTATTATATGTCCTGAAAAGAATGTAAGACAGTGAACACTTTTTAAAACATTTGTTTATAAATAAAATTGTAAATACCAAGTCATGGTCTTTGTGGTAGTTTAAGGTGATTTCTTTACTTCTGAGACAATAAGGGCTTTCTGAGTTTAACAACAGCCACATTAGAGGCAAAGTATTAAAAGATAAGGTGTTCATCTTCTTAACTCTGAACAGCTTTTGACAGGGTCTCTATATTGGGGTTCTCCAGAGAATAAACACACACACACATGTGCATATGTATATGTAGGTACATATAGAGATTTATTATAGACATTGCTTCACTCAATTATGGAGAACAAGTCCCATGACCTGCTGTCCACAGCTAGAGGCTCAGGAAAGGCGGTGGCATAAGTCCAGGTCTGAGTCTGAAGGCCTGCGAACCAAGTGCACCAGTGTCCAAGGGCAGAAGACAGATGTCCCAACTCAGAGAGAGTGACTATATCCTTCCTTTGCCTTTTTGTCCTACTCAGGCCCTCAACCAGTGGGACAATGTCCACTCAGACTGGTGGGAGTGCATCTTCTTTACTTAGTACATCAATTCAAATGCTAATCTCTTTTCGAAACACACTCACAGACACACCCAAAATAATGTTTACCAGCTAAGTGGGCATCCCTTAGCCCAGTCAAGTTGACACATAAAATTAACTATCACATGCTCTAGGTATATCCTGACCCCGCTTGATAGAACTAGTGTCTTGTAAAACATATACTATGCCAAGCTTCATGGTTTTCAGCACAAGTAGTTGGCCGGGGTTACTACTGTTGCTCAAAGGAAAGAAGATGGGCTTTTAATATCACTCATGAATCAAAGTCACAAAGTTCTTTTTTTGATGTACAATAACGGATCTATCATTTGGAGTTAAAGTGTTCTAAGGCCAATGACGGCAGGATATCAAGGAGCTACACACTGTGTCTTGCTTGAGTTTCTCTGACAGCTCTGAAGAAACTGCCCTCTTTCCCTTTAACAACTTTTTTTGTAAAGTTGTTAGACTCTCGACATATGGGATAAGCCAGCAGAATCTTAGACTTCCTGTCTAAGATCTCGGCATCTCTCAGGATTGCCTTGGGAACCCGTGGCATGTGGATGATTCAGGCAGTTGTGTGTTTTTTCCAGCTCAGTCATTACCCGTTGTACATCCCACATGAAAGCCACTTTAGCATTGCTCCGTATTTTAGGAGGAAATGGTGACTCACGCCTATGAGGCGGGATGAGAAGGAAGGTCTCATAGGTATCTTCAATCAGGTTTGCCTCTGCTCTGCATTTATGCCACGAAAGAGATGCATTTTATAAAAAACCAGAGACCAAGTCTAAATTAGTATCTGCACAATCTAGAAGAATTGAAGCCTTCTGCAATGGCAGTAGTTGCCAGGGAGGGTGTGGATCGAAAGCAGTGCTGAAACCCTTGTGCCATTTCAAGCAGCTCGTCTTCTCTACCCAGTTGTTCTTGTCATTTTGACAACCATATGCTTGTCTTCTGTTTGCTGGCAGCCTGGATCTGCTCTTTATTTCTTTTTTAGTCTCAATAGAAATTAAGTGGTTTGGCCATCAACATTCCTGCCTGTCGTCTTTCAGTCTCCTGTGAAGAGGACCAGATGGAATAAGGCCTTTGATACTTACACATTCATTGGAATTGAAATAATGCACTGCTAATTTTTCATTTTATAGACAAAGCCCCAGGCCTGCCCCCGAGAGGGTGGGGGATGCTGCTGGGATGCTGCTGTTTTATTCCACAACAAGGGATGAAGCATCAAAGATTGCACCTAAAAGACTTACCACAGAGACTGAGAGGGTTAAGTCAGAAGCAAGAATTTCAGAGCATATGAACGGAGTTATCCTAACACTGGGGTTGACTTATTTTGTGGTGGAAATACTATGAGAATCTCAAACAATTAAAGAAAAAATAAAAAGGCAAGGAGAGGGAGAATGGCAAGTGACAATCCAACCCAACCAGTCTGACGGACAATTCAGAATGTCACTTTGAATTTGTGAATTCTTTATTTGTCAATCAAACAGAAAATAATGAAGACAGACTTTTTCAAAAAGGAAAATCCTACTTCAAAATACAATGGGCTGAGTCTTGCAAAATCTCAAGCCAAGATTCACAGTGAGCTTGGTGAAGCTCGTGGCTCCATTGCCCGGCGTCCGTTTTCTGGAATGGCAACAGAATCAGCAAGCATGTGTCACTGTGTGAGGGCCTTCGCTGGACCCTGAGAAGGAATGAGCTGCTCTGTCAACCTGACCGAGTCATACTCGGACACAGTCCTGGAACAGCAGTGCTTGTTTTACTAAGGCCTTGCTCTACAAGAGGGGGGCTCCAGTATCACTCTCATGATTGAAGGGCATTGTCCAAAAACCAACTAACCAACCAACCAACCTTTTCCAGACCAACCAGCAGCGGTCAAGTCCCTAAGACACAGATGTGTCACTTTTGTTTGCTTCTTTGATATAAATAAGCCACAATGGTGAGAGGGCCACAGAAGATATTCAGTTCATCTGGGGGCATCTAACAATCTCAAGCAACTTGAAAACATTTAGGATACATTATCTATAGAAATGGAGCTCAGTACTGCAGCCAGCAGACTCAATAGTCAGATGGAAGACTGAAACTCTTTGTCAGGAAATGTCCCTATAGAAAGGACAGTTAAAGCTTAGGTTTCATTTTGACCCACTAGAATCCTCACTTATGTGACAATTTTTCTGATTCTTTTTAAAGTTTACTTTTCATAAATTTATGTCCATTTGAATTTTCCTTTGTGTTCAGGTTGATTTCCTGGTTTCAAAATCACATAGTCACAGCAGTTATGGACTGAAAAAAAAAATTGCCAAAACAGAATTTGAGACTGTATGTCCCATGGGATTTCATGTGTTAAAATCACCATTTGCTGTTCAATCCTTCCATTTCTCTTTTCAGTTCACAATATTAGGGGTTCTGTGGTTAAAAATACTCAGGAATCTTTGCAGACTGATTGTCACCACATGTTACAGGACTTTCCCTAGCACGTCCCTGAAGACCTGAACCACTGTGAGGACCACTAAACATTTGACCCGGATCCTAGAGCCTTTATGAAATAACGCTTGTAGCCACATCCCCTTCTCTGCCTCCATTCCATTGCACCTGTATAATTTGGGGGTAGCTGAGGCTGGATCGTAAAGCATAGTTCCCAAGGGGTCTCTGAAGTTGATAAAATTCTTTTTGGACTGCCCCAATCCCAAGCCACAACTTGGGGACAACTTTTGGGGTTCTTAAATTTCTGGAGACTTCAGATCTCAGACAGAGTGCAGGCCAGACCAGCCCTGCGTCTCTGAATGTAAGAAGCTTAAGGCATGTCAAAGGGCCAGTTAGCTCTGACCTGACAGGCAGGCCATTGTTCTTTGATGTGAATAGCCATTAAAAATGATGTAGAAAAATCTTACTTATTCTCTGTTAAGCCAGTTTCTGCCCGATGAACAGATCTTCTCAGATGTGAGCTCAGTGCTTCCGGTGTAGTCATCATTCCAGGGCCGTAGGGTATAAGCTTAGTGCTCCGAATAACTTGTTGCTAAGTAGTCTGCAGGGTTTAAACTGTCACATTCCTTATGGAGTCAAGGTTACTATAATCGTCACTGCCATCTACGGCAGCTCTGGGAAGGGCAGCAGGGTGGAGGGGAATTTCACACATGCCATATGTCACTTACTCATCCTGCGAGATCTGGCTCAGGCTCCCTGCAGTCAGAGGAGGAAAGATGTGTCTGGATGATACCATCACAGGGACCCCGGATCCTGCGAGGATAGATTCTGAGCTATAATTGTTCACCATGACGCATGTGTTCAGCTTGGTTTTCTGGTCCCAGCATTTTGGCACTCAGCAGTCACCTCAGTACCAAGCAGAGTGAGAATTTGGTGCATCAATCCAAAAGATACTGAAGGTGTTTGCAAAGGGAAACCAATTCAGCTGATTTTTTCCAACTCCAAAGCAAGCGTCTTACCTCACCGTGCACTCACTAGGTAGAAATAACGAAACAAGACTGTTATTTCTTATATTAGAACAAGTCGTTTTCTGTTAATTAAGGCTCAAACACAAAGTGGTAAAAAGAATTAAAATAATATCAATATTGGATCTATTATTAAAGACAAGATAAGCGTAAGTCCAGGGAACAGAATTTCTCTAATTGTATTATCCCAGGTCCCCTTTTGTTATTTAAAAAATCTCATCTCCTTTGCTCCTCCTGCTGTATGGAAGAATGAGGGAGCAGGGTCACGTTTTTATCCTAGATATCTTCGTCAGCAAAAAGGTTCTGTCCATCTTACTTTCCCTATTTTGTATTTGACAAATAGGACTTTTTCTCCAAGTTAAATATCATAAATAAAAATTTTCAAATTCAAATGCCCTTGGAGATTCTGAATCATGACCCCACAGCCCCTTCTTCCCTCCCTCCCCAAACTTTCCTGGGCTTATTTTACAAGCCTGGAGGGAGAGAAACAGCCGTTAACTTGATTAATGGAGCACTCTCTGAGGCCCACACATCCTATCCTCTGCCTGGCTTTCTACCTCATTGAATAAAAGTGTGCTGTTATCCCAGCCTCGCCGCAGGCTTTGCCGGTGAAATGGCTCTCAACAGGATTCCTGGGTGCTCTTCTCTTCCGCCTGAACCAACTGATAGTCTCAGGCATTTTGTAAAGTCAGGTTTATACAGGTGTAACTTGTAGACAGGAACATTTATCCTTTTAGGTGTACAGTTATGTGAATTTTGGAACATGCCTGGAATCATGGAACATCCACCATATCAAGATTTAGAAAATATCCATCACTCCCAGAAAGGGTCCTTGTGCCCAGGCCGTCAGTTTTTTCCCTACACCAGCCCCTGATCTGCCTAATGTCCTGTTCATGGAAATGTGCAAGGTGTAGTCTTCGGGGTCTCACTTCTTTCACTAGCATAATGCATTTGAGATTCGTCCACGTTGTTACATATACCAATAGGTTTTTTTCCTTTTTGTTGCTGAGTAGCATTCTAATGTATGGATATATCATTATTTCTCCATTCTCCAGCTGATAGACATTTGCATTGTTTCCAGGTTTTAGTGATCATGAGTATAGCCTCTATAAACATTCACTTACAGGTTTTTGTATGGAAATAGGTTTTAATTTCTCTCAGATAAATATTAAGGAGTAGGAATGTCGGCTTGCATGAAGACAGAAACTGTCTTCCAAAGTATCTGTACCATTTTGCATCCTCACCAGCAATGAATGAGAGTTCCTGTTGCTCTACATCCTTGTCAGCACTTGACATTGTCAGGTGTTGCTTTTATATATTTTAGCCATTTTAATAGGTGTGTAGCGATGTCTCATTGCGGTTTTCATTTGCATTTCCCTAATGACTAATGATATTGAGCATTTTATCATGTCCTTATTTGCATCTGCATCTCTTCTTTGGTAAAGTGTCCAAAACTTTTCCCTATTTTTTTAATTGGGTTGTTTGTTTTATATTATTGAGGTGTGAAAATTCTTTATATATTCTGAATACCAGTCTATTATCATATATATATATATATATATATATATAGTAGATATTTTCTGCCAGTATGTGGCTTCTCTTCTATTTAGCAGAAGAAATTACAGGAGATTTCAGTTCTGATTAAGTTCAGTGTGTTAATTTTTCCTTTTATGGCCTGTGCAATTTGTGTGCTATACAAAACATTTTTTCTAACCCAAGATAAAGATTTTCTTTTTTGTTTTCTTTTTGAAACTTTATAGTTTTTTATTGTGGTAAAATACACATAATATAAAAATTACCATTTTAACCATTTTAAAGTATATAATTCAGTGATATTTAGTACATTCACAATATTGCGCAACAATCACTGCTATCTAGTTCAACAACATTTTCATCATCCCAAGAGGAAACCCCATACCCCTAAGCGGTCACTCTTCATTCCTCACTTTTCCCACCCCCTTGGCATACACTAGTTCCTGTCTGGATTTGTCCTTTCTGGGTATTTCATGTAAATAGAATCATATAATATATGGCCATTTGTCTCTCCCTTCTTTCACTTAGCATAAAGTTCTTAAGGTTCATCCATGTTATTTATTCCTTAATTGATGAGCATTTGGGTTGTTTCTACCTTTTGGCTATTGTAAATAGTGCTGTTACAAATTTGTGTACAAGCTTTGTTTGAGCACCTATTTTTACTTATTTTTAGTGTATACACAGGAATAGAATTGCTGGGTCATATGGTAATTCTATGTACAAATTTACTGAGGAATCACCAAAATGTTTTCCACAGCAGCTGTATCATTTTACATCCCACTAGCAATATTGGAGTGCTCAAGTTTCTTCACATCTTATCAACACTTGTTATTTTCTATTATTTTTTATGATAGCCAGCCTAAGGAGTGTGAAGTGGTATCTCACTGTGGTTTTGTTTTGTATTTCCCTAATCACTGATGATGCTGAGCACCTTTTCATATACTTCTTGATCATTTGCTTAATTGAGAACCATTATATGCTTGTTGATCACTCTCTTCTTTGGAAAAATGTCTCTTCAAGTCCTTTGCCCATTTTTTAATTCGATTGTTTGTCTTTTTGTTGTTAGCTTTATAGTTTTAAGTTTTATGTTTAGCTCTATGATCCATTTCAGGCTAATCTTTTTGTATATGGTCCAATGTTTTTATCAATGTCCATTTTTACACATAATGTGGTTCCAGGATCTTTTATTTAAAAGGACTGTCCTTTCTCCATTGAATTTCCTTGGCACTTTTGTTGAAGGAGTAGGATATTTCTGGACTCTGTTCTCTTCCACTGATCTATGTGTCTTGCCTTTCTCCAAGAAAGGAATGTTATCTCAGGTACTCTTGGCGTGCCCAGTCTTCAACACTGTAGCCTTACAGTAAGTCATGAAATCAGGTAGTGTGGTTCCTCCAACTTTGTTCTTTTTCAAAATTGCTTAGGCTAGTCTACGTCCCTTGATTTTCCATGTAAATTAGAATAAATTTGTCAATTTCTAAAAATAGTTTGCTGGGATTTTGATAGAAATGAAATTTTAATTGGGATTTATTGCATTGAGTCTAAAGATCCATTTGGGGAGAAATGACATCTTAACACAACTGAGTTTTCTTATCCATGAACATGATATATCTCTCTATTCATTTAAGTCTTCTTTAGTTTCATTAATAATTTACAGTTATAACTAATAATTTATAGTTTTTAGCATACAAATCTTGCATGTATCTTGTTAGATTTATTCCTAAGTATTTTTGGTGCTATTGTTTATTAGTTTTAGTTTTCAATTATTTATTGCTAGTATATAAAGTTATGATTGATTTTTGTATATTTACTTTATATTCTAAATCTTGTTAAACTCATTAATTCTAATAACTTTTTTGCAGATTCTTTGAGATTTTCTATATAGACAATCTTGTCATCTGTGAATAAAGACAATTTTATCTCTTTTCTTCCTACCTATAAGCCTATTATTTTTTTTCTTGTCTTATTCCTCTGGCTAGAACCTCAATACAAATAATGAATGAGAGTGGTGAAAGTGGATATCTTTTCCTTTTTCCCAGTCTCAGTCCTCTTTTAACTACTGCTTAACTTCCCTTACGGAAACTCTCTTGGCTTTTGTGATCCTACACTTTCCAGATTCCCTTTGAGTTGTTCTCCTTTTGTAGGGGTCATTTCCTCCAGCTACCCTTATAGGTAGGTGTTCCACAAAGTCTGCCCTGAGCAGGCACTCTGTTCTTTCTATAAACACGCCCTGTGTTACCTCATATACCCTTGGAGTATCCAATATCACCTATATACAGACTCTTAACTCCATATTCAATCCCAGACCCTTTTCCAGCAGACTCATTTACCCAATTGCATGCCAACTGCCTGTCCTAAAAGCATGGCAAATTTAGTAGTTTTAATATTTGCCCTATCACTCTGAACTTTTCTCTTTCCCTTCACTAGCTGGTTCCTCTAGTGATTGTTTTAAAACACAAATATGATTGCATTGCTTCTTTACTTAAACCTTCATAATGGCTTATTCCAAATTCTTCACAGTGGCTGAGAAGGTCCTACATGATCTGACGTTTACCTAACTCTCAGATTTCCTCTTCTAATACTTTCCTTCTTGTCCACTATGCTTTAGCTGCGTGGACCTCCCATCTCTTCTTGAGTCAACCAAGCTTGTTCTTGCTTTATAGCAAAAATAGATCTTTATATGACTACCACTTTTTGGACATTTAGGTCATTACCATTTTTTGGACATTTAAGTTATTTAGGCTCAAATATGAACTCCTTAACAAAGCTGTTCTCTATTCAGTCTAAGTTAGCCACTGTACTGCCTACACATTGTCTTTCATATGGTCCTCTGTTGCTATATTCCTAACATCGTCATCTGAAATTACATTGCTTAATTGTTGATTTCTTGTACTCTTTTATTTCTCCTTCTAGAAGGTAAGCTTCTTGAGAGCAGGGACATTGATCATTTCAATAGTAATAACTGTATCTCTGGTGCCTCTACCTATGCCTGGGCATATAGTAGATGTTCAGTAAATAATGACTACTGAATGAATGAATTTTCTAATTCACCATCCAGCTGGTCACCTAAGCCAGAAACCAGGGTATCATTTGATTCCAACAGTGCTTGGCCAGTAAGACAGAAACGACTCCAGATATTTTAAGCTGGAAAGGATTTAATACAGAGAGTTGGGAAATGACAGAATCAGTTAGAAACACTGAAGAAGCAAAAGTCAGAGAAGCCACTCATAATCTTTAGGGGAACAAACTGCAGGAATTCTGAGGGACCGGCACCAAAGATCTCAGCTGTCTGTAGCACCACAGATTCTCAGGAGATTGCACAGAAGCTCCTGGCAGAACCTCATTATGCCATCTGCCAAAACCCATGTGTCTACTCACTATTGCTGGAAAAATAATGGGTTTTCCTTTTCTTCTGTCTTCCAAATCTTTCACAAGTACCTCTCATGGCAGGAACCTAACAGGAAACCCAGCTGGCTAGCAAGTGAGGAAAATGCTAGGTCTGGGCATCTGGCTCCTTCACTATAGGGGAGAGTATAGAAGAAAAGAAAGGTATTAAAACACTGGCAATCTGGCCCATGAACTCACTCATCTCCAATACATGAGCCAGTGCGATAGGGTTTATGCCACATTTCCCTCCGATATCCCAAATGTCTCACCTCCACTAATGCCTCCCACCTTTGCCTCCATTTAGGCCCTCGTTATCTTTGACAACAGCCTAACTGGTGTGTTCCTTCACTCAGCCTGGTTTTCTTGAAATAGTCTCCCTAAAAGATAACTCTGACTGCGTTATTCCCCAGCTTAGAGCTTTCAATGCTTCTCGTCACCTACAAGGTGAGTTCAGGGTCCACAGCCAGGGAAGAAAGGCCTGGCCATCTGACACCCTTTGTTCTTCTGCAGCGCTGTGCACGCCACGCATGTGGTCACCTCTTTGCCTTCCTTCATGTCACCCACTTCTCCTCTGCGCTTCCTGCCTTCTCCTCCTGTGACCTCTGCTTATCCTCTAAGATGTGGCTCAGGTGTCACCTGCCCTAGGGAGCCTTGCTCATCCCTCCCTCTCCTCCCTCTTGCCTTTCTGCTGACACCCACACCCAAGCTGACTTAGGAGAATCTCCTTAGTGCTTCGCTTCTTATGATAAGAGACGGTCTGTGATCTGTCCCCCTCCGCAAGAACGGATTCTGTTGCCTTCATTTTGGTATCAAGTATCTAACAATGTGGCAAATGTTTGATGACTAGTTGAATGAATGAATGAATACATGCACACATAAGTACTATGTGCATTTGATCCCTCTAATTATTTTTTAAAGACTGGGTGTGTGCAAAAGAGGAATTTCCAGAGAGACAGAGTTGTAAATAAAGGGGCTTAGTACTTCATGCATCTCAGAGACCATCTCTCATATTTTTTTCCTAAGAGTCACACATTTTCTTTTCCTCCCGCCTAGTTGGATTTGATAGGGAAAGAAGATTGGCATGGAACTGAAAGGGTTTTGTACCACTCAGATGTCTTATAGACACACTTAGAGAAAATTAACAGCAGTGGCCACGGATCAGATATTCGAGAAAGTAGCACTGTCGTCATTCTTTTGAATACGAGCAGTTCCACACAAGAGCGATGCTTATGAAAGAGCCACACCCAAATGCAGCCAGATTCTATCTAGCATGAATGGGACATATTTTTGCTGCAAATAAGTAGGTGTTTAATACTTTGGTGTTCACCTTGACCCATTCTGGTGAGGTTGCCTTTTCTTCTCAAATCATTTCTCTAATAGAGGAAGAGTTGGCTTTTATTTGCTTACCAAAACAATATGCTTCAGATGAACAGGCCCTGCCCATCCATAAAATACCCTGACTCTACCAATAAGCTAAACAGCACAGACCCTTCCTATCACTGTTAGCCGTTGGTGTCCTACACCTGTGTCCCCGGGTGTGAGCAGTTGTGTTCACAGCTCACAGGCAGGCGCAGCTGTGGAACTGCCTGGAGCTGGGCTGCCCAGGGCTGGTCCCCGCTCTTTGCACCTCCTCCACCGGCAGGACGCACGCAGAGCAGCAGACAATCTCCTACCTGATGGACGCATTGCACGATGCTTCACTTCGCCGCTCTGCTCACACATGCCCCCTTGATTCTCTCCTGGTGCAGGCGGTCCTGCGTTTATGACTGTCCCTCCGAGGGCCCCTCCGGGATCAGGTCAAATGTCTAATACTGCTGGGCAGCGACTTAAGATTGCTGGTTCTACCTTACCCACAACACTTCAGTTTGTTCAAACTGCCTTTATTTTAGATGGTGTGGCTTTTAAATTACATTTTAGAGCTTTATATGCATGCCCTTTATTGAACAAGACTTGGAAGACAATCCCATCAAAAAGCAACTCCTTACAGATTACGAGCACACAAAGCACTGAAGGGCATCCCCCCTTCAGCTCTCCCTGTGCCTGTTCCCTCGGGAGCATTCAGTGCTCTATAGCTTTTTCCTGGGAGTGGAGACTGCAGAATAAATGGGTGTTGTAAATGCCGCAAAAACGATCCCTTGTGGCTCTCCTACCGGCCCGACCCCTGGGGCCAGGGTCCTTGTCTTCAGAACTGCGCTAAGGGCGTGGGTGTTGGGTAAGACAGCCCGGGGAATCAGATCACAGTTTCCCCAGATCTGTTTCTGTCCTGGTCAAATGACTCATTTGGAAATTCTTAGAATCTTACTCATCTTCTATATGCCCTCTTTCTCTGCTTCCAACCAGCGGCCAAGATGAAATCAAAGGGTTGTAGCTGAGTTATCCTGGGTATTTGACATTCGAATTTGTCTTCTGACTTAGTTCCCTTCTGAGCATTTTTAAATTATTTTTTCCGAAATGGAGCATGAGTCCCGTTGTTACTGGGTCTCTCTAAAGACAGACTGCATGACATGAGAAGGAAGAAAGTTCTCTCCTTCCTTCCAGAACAGCATCATGCAGCACTGGGACCTGGAGGATTCAGTGCCTCAAAGTCAGGGTGAGAAAATGATGCCCAGTTGATGCCCCATGGAAGACAGTGGCACCTACTAGCAGGACAAATAAACATTATGTTATAATCATGGTCAGACACCATGCGGGAGCTGAGCAGACATGTTTGTGAACATAGAGGAGATGCCTCTTGTCATTCTGACCCTCTTGGCCAGAGGGTCAGAGATAGGAGGCTGTCTGTCAGGGAGGGGACAGTGAAATCTGCATTGTCACTATTACCAGGACTTGACCAGTTTCCCTAGAACAGAGAGCCTAAGGCAAAGCTCACATGCTAATACTTTGTGCGGGGCAGGCTGTGTACAATCCAAAGATGCAAGACCGAAGGGAAACTGAAAGTGAGGCAGGAAAAGAGGAAGAGCAAATGCAAGGTGATACATCGCTGAGGGCCACAGTTTGTCAAGAAGGCACGGGTGCTGTTATATCACGTGGGAGTGAAGCCGTATGGAACTACTCCATCTCCAATCAGCTGGCTCCTCTGTCTCTCCTCTCTGCTGGTCAGTGCTAATCTCCCACACGTCCAGGTTATCTTATGTGATCCGTCCAGATGTCCAGATAGCCTTTGGGGAAACCAAGCATCAATGAGTTGACTTGTGCCAGACCTGGGTGGTGAACTGCTATGGCTCCAACCCCACTGGCATGGTGGCGGCCTTGCCCAAGCCTCCAGGGGAGGTGGAGGCAGCTAGTGGGGGGAGGAGATGAGATGGCAGAGATGAGATTGACAGCCATAGGAATGGAGCCAGTTACAGCCAGGACATCTCCAGCTGGGAAGCTGGGTGAGCCACTGAGGTCCATGGGGTGGGTGGGGCTGGCCAGACTCAGGTACGCACATTTCCATGTACCACAGACTGGGAAGATGTGAGCAACTGCTGGTTACACCGGGTCTTCTAAATTATAAGTAACATAAACCTTAGGAAATCATCTCTCTGCAGCAGTCCCCAACTCTTTTGGCACCAGGGACTGGTTTCATGGAAGACAATTTTTCCATGAACCAGCGGGGGGCGGTGGGGCTGGGGGGATGGAGAGTGATGGGGAGCAGCTGTAAATATAGATGAAGCTGCTTCACTCACTGGCCCGCCACTCACCTCCTGCTGTGCGGCCTGGTTCCTAACAGGCCACAGACCGGACTGGTACCAGTCTTTCACCCAGTGGTTGGGGATGACAGATCTATTGGAATTAGTGTCAAATGGGAAACACTACAAAGGAAGTTGCAGAATATCCGTAGGAATACAGATTCCTAGACTTGAATAAATGGAAGGCTGTTAGAGACTATCTCCAAATTAAACAAAAACGAAACAAAACTTTAAGTAGAAGAGGTAGGTGACTTGCCCAAGCAGAAATACAAAAGAATCCAGAATCTTTTTTTCTTTCCCAAAGCAATTTTTTTTATTAAGGAAGCTGTCCCTTTCAGGAATGGTCTGTGTAGTCTTAGAGTAATTTAAATCATTTTTGTCTTCAGATGCTGTTCATATTTATGATTTTGAGACTTTTATGCTAATTAACTACTCAGAGATTTATAGGCTTTTCAAAGGAAATATCTCAACATGTCTCAAAGAGTTATATTTGTATGGAATGATCTGACTGCAGGAATGTTAACAATTATATCCAGGGTTATGTTCATAACTCTAAATCAGAATAGTCTACCTCGACCTATTCAATTAGAATGGAAGCCACTTCAGCAAAGTAATAAGCATGTATCTTCTTCCAACCTAGTTGCATTTGATTCCGGATTGTATGAGAACTTTTCTCAAACTTACCTTTTCATCTGAGATTTTTGAAATGTTTAAGAAAAAAAAAGTTATTAAATATAAGCCTTTTGAAGCCAATAGTTTTCTTGTTTCTAAAATGTGAAAAACACTAGAGCCTAAAAAGCGACAGTTTCAAAAACATGTTTCACACTCAAATTCTGGGCACAGCTGTGATGCCTGCTCAAAAGTAAATGGCATTGCAACTTCTGGGCTGTCCTTTGTCCTTTCATCTCTGTGTGGACCTGCATTTCTCTAGAACTAATAGTTGATAGAATCTATTTTGCGAAAAATTAAAAAATCAACATAAATTGGACCGTTTTCTGCAGTGCATTTGATATGAGCAAGCTTACTTAATAAGATTATGTGATCTTGTTTCAGGTGATTAGAAACAAAATTAGATTAGAACTCCTCACCAGTTCGATATGGATTGGCTACCATGAATGAATGTGCAGCCCATGCAAAGGCAAGAGGTATAATGTGAATAATATGACTTCTCTTTTTTATTTATTTATTTATTTATTTATTTATTTATTTATTTATTTATTTTTGAGACAGAGTCTCACTCTGCTGCCCGGGCTAGAGTGAGTGCCGTGGCATCAGCCTAGTTCACAGCAACCTCAAACTCCTGGGCTCAAGCGATCCTTCTGCCTCAGCCTCCCGAGTAGCTGGGACTACAGGCATGTGCCACCATGCCCGGCTAATTTTTTACATATATTTTTAGTTGTCCAATTAATTTCTTTCTATTTATAGTAGAGGCGGGGTCTCGCTCTTGCTCAGGCTGGTTTCGAACTCCTGACCTTGAGCGATCCGCCCGCCTCGGCCTCCCAAAGTGCTAGGATTACAGGCGTGAGCCACCGCGCCCGGCCTCATTCATTTTAACTGCTGTTTCTTATTCCATTGTATGAACATACCCCATGTAGTCATCTATCCCCATTTGTCCAGATCCCCCTTTTTCTATTTTTCTCCCAATAAATGGGGCAAGTAATAAATAGAGAAAAAATAGTTTCCATTTTCTTAAGTATTTGAAAATGGCTTTTAAAACATGATTAGGTACTTGTCAGTCCTGCCCTGGATTAAATTTGACTGACGGTCCCAATAGAATGACAGGGAATAAAAGAGATGAAGGAGGGGGAAAAAGAGAAAAAAGAAAAAGAGAAGTAAAAAGGAAAAAAAAAAAAGAGTGGGAGTTCAGATTGGGATAAAATGTAAAATTGTCAGGTTCATTTGCTACCTGAATGAATGTTAAATTGTGCTTTTACGAGGCCGGGCATGGTGGCTCACACCTGTAATCCTAGCACTTTGGGAGGTCATGGCAGGAGGATCTCTTGAGCCCAGGAGTTTCAGGTTGCAGTGAGGTATAATGATGATGACAGCTGCACTCTTCCCTGGGGCGACAGAGCAAGACTGCCTAAAAAAAAAAAAAAAAAAAAAAAAATTTAAATTGTGCTTTTAAAATAAATAAGAGGCCAGGCAAAACAAACAAAAACAAAAAAACAAATAAGAAAACAACCCTTGCCACAAACTCGTTAAAATGTAATTTAATGAGCTTTGAGTCAGTGACCCCCCCCCAAAAAAAAAGGAAAAAAAAGTAATGTAATAATTTTTAAAAGATTCATACAATTTATCTTTGACAACAATGTGCAAATTATACTCCTATCCATGATAATACAGTCCAATCTGTTAACATTTGGCATGAAACTCTCTGGAGAGAAGATTTAAGTCATCTTACCTTTGAAAAGGCACCAAGAAAAACGTGTGCGTTTGGAAAGGCCAACAAGATTCCCTCCAGCAACATTCGGTAATGAAAACTACTTAAGTATTCAGGGAAGGATCACACAGCTACTGCCTTTGGGGAGGGTCATACTCTTTAATTTTGTTCTGTTTATGTAAAATTGACAAATGTGGCAATTTAAATATCATCGCACTTAATGAAAGAGTATTTTTACCTCCAAATAGATGGATGTAGTAAATGCAATTTTGCTTTCATCGATTATTCATCCACTCACTGATTCAAGAGATCAGTAGTGCATGCCCTTACAGAGCTCGTATAGGGAGAACGGTAGCTCCATATGTAGATAAATTACATTAAAATATTTTATAGGAAATAGCAAAAGTGGAAACAAAGTATACCATGAGATCATGGATCTTGGCAATGACTAATTTGCGTAGGGAGTCAGGGAAGAAGTCATGGGCAGCGATACTGCAGCAGTGGCTGGAAACATGTTGGCGCGAATCCGATTTGCGGTGCTTGCCTTGGCCCTGGACCTCTTGATAGCCACTCAAGTGAAGAGCAATGGTGGAAACGGAAGAGATGATGAATACCAATTTAACTCATTTCATACTTTGGATAGCCTCTTGGAAGGATGGCTTGGCCAGTAATTTCGGAGCTGGAAAAACATTTTTTTTCCCCGTAATGTTCCAATAGGGCTTTTATCATCAGAACAGAGCTTCCTCCTCAAATCAGGGCGTTAAGAATCAGATGTACCAACCCACAGAACAACACGGATGTCAAAACATATTTAGGATATTTTTGAGAAGTAGTTAATGAACTTAAGAATGGGACTAGTAATCACACATTAGTTTGATTCACAGGACGGAGCTCTAGGGTTTTGCCGGTATTGGACATGTAAAAGAGAAATTAACATGCGGCCGTGTGAAAGTGGCCCTTCAGTAGCAGGGGATGGAGGAAAGAGATGAGAAAGAAGATTCAAACCTGCACTCGATATGCAGAGACTGGAGTGACATCAAGTCTTCTCCTTAGCCAGTGATGCCTGTAAAAGTCAAGCCTTTTGTACGAAAGTCAAAAAATAGGGGAGATGTGGCAGAAGAGAGAAAAAAAATTCTAGAAAGTTAGAGAAGTGCAGCAACAGTAAAAGTAACAGCAGAAGCCTCAGGAGCAATGGGGCCTTAAGGAGCAGATGATCTGAGTGTGGAAATGTCAAATCCAAGGTAAGAAAACTAGAGTAGCTCTGAACAAGAGGGAGCCATGAGATGCTCACACCCTCAGTAATTTTACAAGGTCATCATTATGCTACTTTGGTGGCACACCTTGATTTTGTTGAGCAGAGAGACATCCAAAGAAGGGACAAAAAAAGGCTCAATTTAATAATACACATGTGCATTACTGTTCAGACTGTGTCTTGCTGAAGGCACCCCAGAATACATATGGCTCAGCAATCCCAGGAAGGGGCAAAGAGTGAGGTTTGGTGAAAGGTCAGTGCGATTCTATGTCAGAATGACAGCGAGGTGTGATACGGTGGCATGATACAGCCTATATGATGCGTTCACAAGGAGCATAAAATTACCATAAAAATTTCCAAGGAAAATATCTGAAGGCAACCCTAGTTCTGGCTCAATACTAACTGACAAAACAAATGATTTTTTTTTTTTGTAATGAAATGCTGATATCTGAGCTCTGTACTTCTTGAAAAGTGTCTTTGATATTTCAAAGCAAGAGTTGGCATTAAAAGCATAGTTATGCCTGTTAAGAAAATGTCAGCAAATCTTAAAACTGCATAATAAGTTGCTGGCTTTTTTTATAGAACTCAATACTGGCTAAAATCCGTCCCCTGGACCGTTTTAGCAGACTGATGGAACCAGGGTATCTTGGCGAGGCATCTTCTCCTCTGCTGTAGCAGGCACCTGTGCATTAGGTGTGCCAGGGCTCAAGAAGAGCAAGGGCAGCTGGCGAGTCTTGTGCTCATGCTGCAGGCTCGCCCAAATTAAATTTCAATGATTGGAAAATGTCATTTTCTTAAAGAATTCAAAATGTCACATGAGTTCCTACTCATTTATTTAGAGAACACAATGTTATGCATTAATAGACACAGATTTATTTTTCCTGCACTGATTTTATCAACTTCTGGTATCATTCGTTTAGGATTATTCTGGATGCACAGCAAAGCAAAATTATTTTATTACTAGACAGTTGTAGAGCTGGCCTCCAAAGGAGTAGGTTAGTGTCTTTTGCCTTCACATTTTATTTTCTATGCAACATATCAAAACAAAACAAAAATACAAAATGTATATGTATATCAGGATGTTTTCAGCTACAAATTTTTTTTAGAGACAAGGTCTTACTCTGTCACCCATGCTGCAGTGCAGTAGCTCACTGCAGCCTGGAACTCCTGGGTTCAGGCGATCCTCCTACCTCAGCTTCCTGAGTAGCTGAAATTAGAGGCTTGTGCTACCACACCCAGCTAATTTTTAAAATTCTTTTTGTAGAGACAGGGTCTTGCTATGTTGCCCAGGTTGGTCTCAAACTCCTGGCCACAAGTGATCCTCCCACCTCAGCCTCCCAAAGTGCTGGGATTATAGGTATGAGCCATCCTGCCCAGTTCTCAGCTACAAAATTTTTAAAAAGCTTTATAAATGACTTAAATAGTAATGGAATTTATTGTCTCATATAACAAGAAGTCTGAAGGGTTGGTTAAGTCCGAGGTTCGATGATGTCATCAGCCTTGGGTGACTTCCGTCCTTCTATTTGCCATCCTTCTGTGCTTCCTCAGCGGACTCCTCTCATGGGCCCCAGGTTGCAGCCACAGTTCCAGACACCACATTCCAGACACAATGACATCTAGCAGTAGATAAAGGACCATTTCTTCTTGTATGTTTCTTTTTCTCATTGTTGGTAAATACAATTTCATTTAGGGAAGGAATGCTTTTCAACAGAAAATGAATATCTCTTTTTAAGGGTAAGAAAGGCTTTTTCCAGAAGCATCTCTGCAGACTTCCCGTTACATTTTATTGGCTAGAGTTGCAACACATTCCCATACCTGGATCAGTCACTGACAAGGATATTGGGACCACACCGATCACCTTAGAACAGGGTTTCTCAGCCCTGAGGCTATTGACATTTTTGGTGGGATAATTCTTTGTTGTGAAGGACCCAGCTGTGCATTGTAGCATATTGAGCAGCATCCCTGGCCTCTCCTTTGCATATGCCAATAGTGACTCCCCGCAAGAAGTGACAACTGGAAATGTCCCAGGGAGGCAAAATCAATCCCCATTGAGAAACTTTGGCTTAGGGTAATCACTATTCGCCCATGGTTGTGGGTCCACCTCCCCTGAAGCACAGAGAGGGTAGCCGAGATCAAAGTTTTGTTAACAGGATGAAAAAGGGAAATTGCTGTTCAGTAGACAACCCGTGGGCGGTGACTCCCTGACCCCCCACTTCTGACCATTTTCTTTCTTGCCATTTTTCAACAAACGGAACAGGGACACATATATAACAGGAAAAATATATATCAAAGATGTAAGAATGAGTTACCTGGCATTATCCAGTCCTTGTCTAAATGCCATGTGGCTAATATACATCTCCTTGTAATCAATTAGTGATCTAGAAAATTAAATCAAGAGTAATTTGTGTTGAAGCATCAAAATTATGACTGGCTAGTTGGCTGGGTTCTGTAGGGTTCAGATTTCCTACTTTTGGTCACATTCTTGCAGCAATGTTTTAGATGCTGCCTTTATTCAGGTCTTATTTTTAATGTACAAGACTGTCTGCTCATGTTACTTTAATTAGTCATCCACTTGGGATTAACATGTGTGTCCTGGATTAAATCTTTTGTTGAGAAAACGTATAAATATTTCTATTCATTCAACGGATATTTATTGGGTACCTATTATGTGCCAGGCATGGGTACTATGAAGGCAAGTGACCATGCTGAAATACCACATTGGATAGTTAGGAAAGGCTCTGTGAGGCAGTGATATTTCAACTGAGACAAGAGAGAGACATGGAGAGAGGCTGAGGAAGGGGACATGTCTGATTATGATGGGCCACAGTAAAATGTTCTGATTTCATTCTAAGAGGAGGGAGAAAGATCAAAGGGCCCGGGAACAATGATGATAATGATGATGATGATGTGTGTATGTGTGAGCACACTAGCACAATGAGCTGCTTTTGTCTGCCTGTTATATATTTTTGTACTTGGAATGCAGCTGGGTTTAATTCCTTCTGTGCTATTAGTGGGATATGCAAACCTACATTCTCCTTTTGTGATTTTTTTTCTATTTCCTATGACAGCATTGCTATTTTGGCTTCTAGTATCCTATGCACAGATTTTAAGTGTACTTGTCCTTTAACAAGTACCTTTGGGTTTAGACCTGGTGTTCCCACTTTAGTGGCTCCAGGCTCCAGGGTTTATGGCGTATCTGGATCATCTCTTTTGGTCTTACTCCACTGGCCATGGAGACAATATCTCCTGGGGAAAACCCCACTAGGAAGACTTTCCTAGGAGCAAGAAAATCACTCATCTTTTTCTGTCTCCCTTTCAAACACTTCTTCCATCTCCCATAACTGCAGGGGTTAAATGATTCCTAATATAGATCACCATTGCCCTTGCAGAAAAATCTTTCTGGAATTTAAAAATAAAATCATTCAACCATTACTTATTGGTTACCTTCTAGGTATCAGGAACCAAGGTTGGCATTGAGATATGGCGATGAATAAAACTCAGTCCCCATCCTTTTGAAGCTGTCACTTGACAGGAGTTATAATAAATAAAATCTAGCATAGTTATTGTCATGAAGGAACTAAACAGCTCTGTGGAAGAGGATGATTTTGGGGAGACCAGATAGGGTGGCTAGGGAAATCTTGGCTTGAAAAGGCTTTAGCTGCCTCCTTATGCCACCCCAAATAAAAATAAACTCTAGATAAAAACTGTATCTGCTAGGCAAATGTACATTGTCAAGTTCCTCAATTTTGCTTCCCCTCCCTCCAGAGTCCCTCTAAATATAAATTCTGGTACTGTCAGTGTTCTGAGGGATCATTAAGCCCACACCTAAAGTAGTGTTGGGGGCCAGCCAGGTGCAGAGAGGGAAGAGGAACCTTCCAGGCTGCGGGATCTTGAGATGGAACAGAGACTGCCTGACTTGACAGAAGAGCTAACCAAATGCTTTCATTGATTTTTGCTGCACTGCACATGAGTTCCATAGACTACATAGAGATTTTAAATCTAAGAACAGCAGGAACACAGATTATTGCCCATTCCTAGAATTCTAGTAAAAAGTCAAACATTAAAGAGTGACTTGGAGACCACTGTGATCTGTTATCTAATTTGCCCAAGTATTAATTTTTATGACAAGAATGTGAAGATTTCAGGGAGAGAACTGCATCTTGTATATGCTATGGGATGTGAGGTACATGTGGAAATTGCTGTGGCCAATTGTCTTGGCAGTGTAGAGACCATCTTCTTTCTTTCTTTCTTTTTTTTTTTTTGAGACAGAGTCTCACTCTGTTGCCTGGGCTAGAGTGCCGTGGCGTCAGCCTAGCTTATAGCAACCTCAAACTCCTGGGCTCAAACAATCCTTCTGCCTCAGCCTCCCAAGTAGATGGGACTACAGGCATGTGCCACCATGCCTGGCTAATTTTTTCTATATATTTTTAGTTGTCCAGCTAATCTCTTTCTATTTTTAGTAGAGATGGGGTCTTGCTCTTGCTCAGGCTGGTCTCGAACTCCTGAGCTCAAACGATACACCCGCGTCGGCCTTCCAGAGTGCTAGGATTACAGGTGTGAGCCACCGCACCTGGCCGAGACCATCATCTGAATGTTGCTGAAAGGACAAAGGGCGCTGACACCAGTGGAATCTTCTGAGGCAATATCATGACCATAGGAGAATTGGAGCATTGATTCGCTTTTCCATCCCTTTCACTGGAGGAGGCTGTCGGTCATGCTCTACAGGTATGTCCTTCACTCCCTTTTATGTGGGTGCAGCTCACTCTAAGACAAGTTGATCTAAGGGATTTTTTAAAGATGTTAAAATTATTTTCAAAATTGTCTGTGTATCTATCAGGATGTGTTTTTTTACATCTGAGAAGAGAGACTTTTGGTTTTTAGCTTTAGTCGGATTTTTACAGGGGCACAAGATCCAAAAAGAAAGATAACAACTACGATTTTCTGGTATTTTTCTGGTTTCAATACTAATTCAAATTTATGTCCCTCACAATCTGCATCTCAATTATGAGATATATATACCCATATCTGTTGACAGTCTGCTGCCCTGGTCCTCCTGCTTCTCTTCAGTTGTTCTGCTTACTGGGGATGATACTAACTATATATACTCTCATGGCTGCACAGCCTCTGCCCAGGCCCCCGCTGCCACCACTGTGCTTCCCACGCACATAAGCCTGGGTGTAAGCAGTGCTTTAAGCATGCGCCAATGACTATATTCCAGGCATGTTGAAGTGCATGCTTTACCTTTGTAAAATTTAAAATTTTGAAAGCACTTTTGCTTCTCTTATTTGATCTTTGAAATAATACAGTCAAATAGGTAGGGAAAGGCATTATCATACCCAGTGGCCTAGGTTCTACAGTGAAGATGGGTCTAGATGCAAAGTCTAACAGAGTCTACCCCTTGGTTTCCTTTCTTCAGCGGTGGGGGAAGTAAGTTTGCTGAGAATGAAGGTCTTAGAGGCATGGGGGATGGGGGAATAAGAAGAAATGGGTGTCCTAGTCTGTTCTGTGCTGCCGTAACAGAATGCCTGAGACCAGGGAATTCATAAAGAACAGAGATTTATTTCTCATAGTTCTGGAGGCTGGGAAGTCCAAGGTTGAGGGGCCCACGCCTGGTGAGGGCCTTTTTACTGTGTCATACCATGGTGGAAGGTGGAGGGCAAGAGAACATGTGACAGAGCAAGAGCAAGAGATGACAAAGTTGCTGTTTTTTTTAATTTTTTAAATTTTTTTAGACAAGGTCTGTCACCTCGGTTAGAGTGCAGTGGTATGATCACAGCTCACTGCAACCTCAAACTTCTGGGCTCTAGACATCCTCCCATCTCAGCTTTGTGAGTAGTTGGGACTATAGTTGTATGCCACCATACCCAGCTAACTTTTCAAAAATTTTTTTTGTAGAGATGGGGTCCCCCTCTTGCTAAGGTTGGTCTCGAACTCCTGACCTCAAGTAATCCTCCCACCTTGGCCTCCCAGAGTGCTAGGATTACTGGCGTGAGCCACTGAGTCTGGCCTAGGTGCCACTTCTTACTACTGGTGCATTGGA
>CAUYRT010025962.1:0-19297 GCA_963574885.1 Lepilemur ruficaudatus | reverse complement strand
AGCTCACAGCAACCTCAAACTCCTGGGCTGAAGCAATCCTTCTGCCTCAGCCTCCTGAGTAGCTGGGACTACAGGCATGCGCCACCATGCCCGGCTAATTTTTTCTATATATATTTAGTTGGCCAATTAATTTCTTTCTATTATTAGAAGAGACGGGGTCTCGCTCTTGCTCAGGCTGGTCTCGAACTCCTGACCTTGAGCGATCCGCCCGCCTCGGCCTCCCAGAGTGCTAGGATTACAGGCGTGAGCCACCGCGCCCGGCCATTTCTATCCCTTTTTATGGTCGGTACAGGGATGGGAGCACGTCCCCTACCTTCCCCTAAACTTCTCTCACGCTGCGTGATATGAGGCGGATGCCTGACCAAGGCAGCACGACCTGCTCTCCCTGCTGTCGATGGTGCGAGCGTGGCCCCTACGTGACTTTCCTGGTTCCCGTGGATGGACTCCCATGTGGCTTCTCTGCTTAGCTGTGGCGGAGAGCACTTCAGTGACCATCCTTGTACAGACGTTTCACGTGTCTTCATACACGCACACATGTTTGGAGGAAAGTTGCTGTTGTGTGTTGCTGGGTCAAGGGGTAAACGTGTCTTAGACTGGCATCCGTGTTGCCTTATTGGCTGCAAAGGTCATTCGCTGTTGGCTCTTCAGTCCAGCAGCTTCACTGCACACACACTCGTTCGATATGATGCCTTCCCCTTGCCTGATTTGTTTCTCAGTTTGAAGGCTTGCTGGGAAGACCTAAACATACGGCCAACAAACGTGTTTCCCCGTGTTATGGTGCTGGAGCGTGTTTTGCATTTGTCTTCTGGGGTGAAACACCCAATAATGATGTGTTGGTGTGTCCCCAGGTGGAGGGAAGCTGTCACAGCCCGGAAGAAACTGCGGCGCCAGATGCGGGCCTTCCCCGCAGCGCCCTGCTGTGTAGACGTGAACGACAGGCTGCGGGCGCTGGCGCCCAGTGCAGAGTGCCCCATTGCCGAGGAGAACCTGGCCAAGGGCCTCCTGGACCTGGGCCATGCAGGGAAAGTGGGCATCTCCTGCACCAGGTGAGCCCTACGCCGCCCCTGCTTCCTCAGGGCTGGTCCCACTTGGCTTGACTGGGGCTGAGTCCGCGCACGTGTCAGGAGGAACAGCCGGCGAAGGGCTGCGAGCTGAGGGTTGTCTCCCCCTCAGCTGTGGGCGTGGCTTGCTCTGTGGGAAAGCAGGTTCTGATTTCAGGGGACTCTGGCCTGAGACTCGGGCCCTGCTAACAGGATCTGGCTCAGAACCACCCATTCTCCTGGGTGCCCAGTCGAGGTGCCCCCCGCCCTCCTTCCTGGGGAGCCGGATCTGCGCTGGCCCGTGTCATGCCCCACCTGTCCCCTGTGTTCTGCTGCCTCCTTTGCAGGCCACCCCTTTCCCGTAGCAGCGTCATGGCGGCTCTGTCCTCCCGAAAGTGTCTCCCTCCCTGCCACTCCTGGTTGTCATTGGCTGTTCTCTCTGGAAACTGTCCCTGTGGGTTTTGTTTGACGCCCTCAGATTCTTGGGGCTCCACCTCTCCATCTGTAAGCAGGGTGGGTGGTGGGTCTGGTGGGTGTTGGGGGCGTGCTGTGAGGCCAAGGCTTGGGGTGCGTTCTCTGACCCCTGGCCACTTGGCACAGTGGTCTGGCCTGCTGGCATCACGGCATTTATCTCCCCTCCCCTGTGATCTCCCTTGACCGCCACTCTGACTGTCCCCTCGGCATCTCCAGCCCGGGCCTCGTCCCTGCCTTCCAGACTCGATGTCCAGTTCCCAGTCCAGCTTCTGGCCCCGAGCTTCCCCCAGCCTGGCCCTTCCCTGCCCACAGATCCCACCTGTCCCCAGTGCGCAGGTCACAAACGGGGCCTGCATCTCTCTCTCAGACCCACCGTCCTGTGGCTCTACCCTCAGAACATGCCTGAGCCCCACAGGTGTCTCCACCGGCTGCCAGCACTTCTCTCCGGGTCGTTGCCTGTGTGGCAGCTTCCCCTGGTGTCCTCTGACACTTGTCGGGTCGTCCGCCTCCCTCACTGGCATCCTGTGCTGCACGCTGGGTCTCTGCAGCATGGACTTACCCTTCTCCTCAATGCCCGCTGCCCTCCCCAGACACGCCAGGTCCGGCATTGGCGTGGCACGTCGTCCCCTCCGCAGCTCCCTGTGTCCTTCCGGTCTTTGCTCGCACATGACCTTCTCTGACCACCTGAGCGAGACCACAACACACCCCACGGCTCTGGCCCCACCTGGCAGCACTTGCCCACACCCGGCACTTCCCACGTGCCACGCGGCCACTTGCAGACGCTGTCCTGTCTCCCCGAGAGATGTTTTAGAAGGGCAGGATTCTTGTCTGTTTATTGCTGAATCTCCATAGCCAGCACACAGTAGATACCGAATTTGTATTTATGGAATGAAGGAGTCCTCTGACAATGCATTTCTTTAGCAAAAACAATTTTTCTCAGTCTCCTAAATATTCCCCATCAGGAGACGCTTAGTAACCCATTACTTTTCACTCACAAACATCAGTAAGTATTTGTTGAGCCCCTGCTGTGGGCACGGACCAGCCTCGGGCAGGTGTAGCGTCATCCTCCTTTTCTCTGTAGGTTGAGGCGGCTCAGAACCCGGACGGCTCACCAGATGAAGGTTCAGCACTTCCACCAGCAGCTGCTGAGGTCTGTCCTGCCCCGCCACGTGTGCTGCTCCTGCTGGGGCTCACACACCGCTGACCCACGCGATCTGTCCCTTCCAGTGATGCGGCGTGGGCACCTCTGGACCTGCCGTCTCTCGTGGCCAAGCACCTCCCGGGGAGGCGGGAGCGTGTGTTCTGGAAGCTGGTGCTGGTGTTGCCTGATGGAGAGGAGCAGTCCCCGGGGAGTCCTGGCAGGTGACAGGGGGGCTTTGTTCCATGGGGTTTGAATGCCAAGCAGCGGAATGACTTTTGCCAAGAGAACAGGGCAGGCAGAGCTGTGGGCCTGGGCCGGGGAGGTTGCTCTCGTGGAAGCTGAAGCATAGGGTTACATTTTAATGCTTGGACTTACAGCCTCTTTTGTTCATGATTTAAAGTTGACACTTTAGAGTTGATTATTTCTTTGTCTTTTTTCTTGAGACAGGGTCTTGCTCTGTCACCTGGGCTGGAGTGCAGTGGCGTGTTCTTAGCTCACTGCAGGTTCAGAGTCCTGGGCTCAAGCATCCTCTTGCCTCAGCCTCCCTAGTAGCTGAGACTACAGGTGCCATCACCATGCTGACCTAGTGTTTCTATTTTTTCTACAGATAGGATCTCACTTTCTTGCCCAGGCTGATTTGATTATTTCGATTTTTATTCTGTAAACTTAGCAATAGTCTTAGCCATGAAGCATTTGAAAGTTGATTGTTATTTAAAGCTGTGTTAAGGTATATTGATTACAGCTGACTTCATTTTAGACTCTTGGGGAAGATGTTTATAGTTTACTATAGTTTGATTTTTTCCCCTTAGAAAAAAGTTTTGGCATTTAAAAAAAAAATTAAAAAAATTGACATGGCATTATTTTCTATAACCAAATAGTTTATAGACATTATACTTTTAAAGTACAGAACATGTTACTTTTCTTTTTTTAATAACTTTGAAATGTAATTCATATAATATAAACTTTGCCCATTTAAAGTGTACATTTCAGTTATGTTCCCAGAGTTTTATGACCATTACCATTATTTAGCTCCGGAACAGATCTGCACTTACAGAGAACACTGTGTTTGTTAGCAGCCTCCGCTTCCCCTGCCCAGCCGCGACAGCCACTGGTGTGCTCCTGTTTCTGTGGGTTTCTCCGTGTACTTAAGTGGAGTCCTGTGAGATGTCGTCTTTGTGACTTGCAGATTCCCTGCACGTCACGTTTTCTGGGCTCGTCCGTGTCGAAGCGTGTGCTAGTGCCGCATTCCTTCTCTGTGTGGGTGAAGACTGCGCTGTGTGAATGCGCCATTTGTCATTCGACTGTTGATCAGTTGGTGGGCACGCGGGCTGTTTCGACATGGGGGCTGTTATGAATGAGGCTGCCGTGACCGTTCATTTATAAATGTTGTGTGAACATACGTTTGTGATTCTCTTGGTTACATACCTAGGAGTGTATGGTAGCTCAGCGTTTTAGTCTTTGAGGAATTGCCAAACTATTTTCCACAGGGACTACACTATTTTACATCCTTCCAGCAATATATGAGGGTTCCAAGTTCTCTGAACGCGGTGCTTTTTTTTTTTTTTTTTTTTTTTTTTTAAATAAATGGGTTGTTGGTCTGGTCCTTGGTTGCCCAGCCTGGAGTGCAAAGGCGTTCTCACTGCACTTGAACTCCTGGGCTCATGTGATCCTCCCACCTCAGCCTCCCAAGCAGAAGGACTATAGGTGCATTCCACCACACCTGTCAGAACACATTATTTTTTAATTAAAAAAATCCTTTTATTGGAGATGGCGTCTTGCTCTGTCACCCAGGCTGGAGTGCAGTGGCGCGTCAATAGCTGACTTTGACCTCAAACCCCTGGGTTTAAGCGATCCTCCTACCTCAGCCTCCTGAGTAGCTGGGACTATAGGCACGCACCACCATGCCCAGCTAATTTTTCTGTTTTTTCTAGTGATAGGGTCTCGATATGTTGCTCAGGATGGTCCCAAACTACTGGCTCAAGTGATCCTCCCACCTCAGCCTCCCAAAGTGCTGGGATTACAGGTGTGAGCCACTGTACCTGGCCAGAACACATTTAAGCGGTTACTGTTGGAACACGTGCAGCCTAAGGAAAAAGAAAGAAATCATGAAATTTATCTCGTAGGACAGCCGAGCAAAGAAGAGAGTTGTGGCATTTTAGAAGTGTTTAAATGGTGATGCATTTCTTAAAACACCTGCCTTCTGATTTACTAAGTTCAGTTCATATGTCACTTAAGAATTCTTAAAGTCTCAGGCGTGAGAAATCTGATTCTATAAAACATGTACTTCAAACTGTACGGACGTTTTCAGTTGCTCAAAATCTTTTCTTAGTACTTCAGAATCTTCAGTCACGTTAGAATGAGCCAGTTTCACACGTGCCCTCTTCTCTTACCCAAATAAGTAGCCCCGTAGCGCTCCTAGCTCCGTTTTAAAACGACAACCTGTTCTGTCCAGGTCAGCTTCAAAATAAGATCTGGTGTCTGTGGACCTGGATCTGTGTGATACTTCTCTATTATTTTTTTCCTGGAAATCTTTATAGTTCAAATTTAAAATTAGATTCCTCACGTATTATTTTCTTTTATCTACAGAATTCTAGCAAATTGGTTAAAAGTCAAGTTCATGGGAGACGACGGCTTGGCAGATGGCACATGCGGCGATGCTGGCGGGATTCAGACACTTGCGCTTTTCAACGCGCTCAGCGGCGGAGGGGGCCGGGCGGTCTCTGTTAACGTGTGTGTAAAGGTGAGTGACGATCTCTCTGTGTTTTCACTTCGGTAATTGCATTATTTTCCCTCACTCCCGGGCATCGCTGGAATCCTATAAACACTCTTTATTCTCCGAAGCGGTTTTGAAAGACTGGCAGGCTCAGAAGCGAGCGCTGTGTCTGGTGTGACGGACCTGGCTGGATCCAGCAGAGCAGGGGCCGTGGCAGTCACAGAGCTTTTGAGAACTTGGTGAAAATGCGGAACCATCCTGAGCAGCATATGGGTGCACTTAGGAGGTTTTGTACATAACCTAGAAGCCCTGGCCTCCGTGGGCCTCTGGCAGTTAACTCGGCGGGGTGGGGGATGAGAGACACAGAGTGTTCCCAGGAACGCCTGACAGCCGTGTCAAAACAACTTCCCGACGTGTCAGATTTTACCAGGAGAACGAGTCTTTAATCCTGTGCGGTTTTCACAAAGCTGCATCCCAGCTAGCGTGTAGGTTTGGTCTCGGCGTTTCGGTTTAGCTGTTTTGTTTTACGTTCACGCTGTCCTCAGTTCTTGGTTGAAGCTCTAATTTTTACTCTCTATGGGTGTTCACATAATACTGAGCTTAGCTGGCTCCCAGGCAAGATTTTGTTTAATGAGAATCTATTTCCTCGATAGATGCAAACCTGCATAAATGAGTTTTAGGTTTCAGCCTCTGTGTTCAGAAATAAAAGCAAATGTATCCTGTTTTACGTACGTGGAAATAGCAGCGCAGGGCAGAGTGCGCAGGCCTCAGCGTGGAGCAGACCCTGCGTCCGTGGCCGGGGCGAGGACCTGACCTTGTCCCTGTGACGCCCCTGGGAGGATGAGCCGGGCTGCTGCCCGGACGAAAGCCCCTGGCCCGCGTCTGCCCCGCGCTGCTGGCCCCACGGCCTCCGTGGCCCAGACCCCTGCTCCCAGCAGTCGCCTTTGTCATCTGCATGAGGTGTTCCAGTTTGCGTTCCCTTTGTCTTAGAACCTTTTCAGATCATAGTTTGTCTACGGGGTTTTGTTTCTTTCGTTTTTCAACACTATTATCGCATTTCCTAGAAGTAATACACAAAACCTTAAAGCACAAAACATAAAGGAGGCACAAAGGTGACCGGAGCCACCTGTGCCCTCGAGTTCCCGCGCTACAGGGACTTCTTGGTGCACATCTATCCCTTCTCTCCTGTGGTTGTGAAGTCATACTTCACCTACCAGAAGTTAGTTCGTTGTTCCTCTTGCCTTCAGTCTTAAGATTTGCAATGAAAGTAACGCTCGTATGTAGCTAAAAAGTCAGATGGCTGCCCGTGACGTGTGCCGAGAGCTGGGTTTCTGCAGTGTTTCCAGACCACACCTCATGCTGCGTCTCTCGATTAGTCCAGTGTAGCTGTTCTCCGCCACATCCCGGGAAAATAAGCGTGTTAGTTACCTGCTGCTACGTAATAAGGTACCCCCAATATACCGATTAACGTAACACTCACCTGTTCTCTCATGGCTTCTGCGGGTCAGAGTCCAGCTGGGCACTCGCCAGTTCTCTGGCTCAAGGTTTCCCACGAGGTAGGAACCAAAGTGCTGGCGAGGCTGTGGCCAGCGGCTGCCCCCGCTCCTGCCACGTGGCCTCCACAGACAGGGCAGCGGTCTCGGTGTGTGCGATAAGGTGAGCCCAGGTAGAAGTCAGAGTCCCTGTGACCTGATGTTGGAAGTGGCATCCTGTCACTGTTGCTGGATTCTGTCTTCTAGAAGCGAGTCACTAGGCCCAGCCCGCAGGGCAGGGCAGTGGTCACGGGTCACATCAGGACCCACACAGCACGGCGCACCTGGTTAGGGGTGGGCTCTGCTGCGTGGCACCACTCAGCCTCCGGCTCCCGCGGTAGCTACACCGTCACTCTGTGTCACCTCAGTAAGTGGGGAACTTGAGTCTTTTTTTTTTTTTCAGTGACAAGGTCTCGCTCTGTTCCCTAGACCAGAGTGCGGTGATGCAGTCATAGCTCACGGCAGCCTCCTGCCTCAGCTGCCGTGCCCAGCCTGTTTTGATGGTTCTGTCCTTTCACCTCAGAGCCTGCACTGTTCTTTCCGTGACCAGGTTTCTTTACTTTTTCTGCAAGAAATATTTGCTGTATCTTCTCACTTACAGAGTTTTCTGTGGCTCTTTAATTTTTACCAGATGGGCCACATATATCTCAGCAGAGTTTTCCAGACGTTCTGTTCCTTCACCCGGTCCATGCATGTCCCCTCCCTCCTGAGGCCTCCTCTGAGCAGATGCGTCATCTTGTCCTGGTTGGTGGCTGCGGTCGGGCTCTCCGTCCAAGTAGCACGTGCCTTAGAGCCAGGATTTGCGCAGGGTCCCTGCTCATCCGCCTGCTCTGTGACTCAGTGACACCTACACAGCAGTGCCCTTCCTCATTATCCCTGTTTCACTCAGAGAAGTTAAAATAAATTGCCCAGGACCGTGCGGCTGCTATGCCACCGTGTGGTGGCGGCGTGTTTGCACCTGCAGAGCATGCGGAACGCGGCCCGATAGGCACCACGCGCTGCCTGGCCTTGCTGCAGCGGCAGCAGCAGCGTTCTCTTGGTTTAGTCCTTGTGTGATGCTGCGTGTCTTCCGGTTGCTTCCGAAGGAAGGATGCCTGGGATGGGAATTTTCTGAGTCCTTTTTTTTCTGCAAATGCATTTATTTTTTCACATTTGTTTCATAGTTTAGCCAGCTCTGTAAAATTATAGGTAGAGAAGTATTTTCCTTCCAGTTTCGGTCCGCTGTCACCTAGCGCCACTGTGGCTGTTGAGATGAGGATATTTCGGCTCCTTTCCGTGTGGCCTGGTTTTGTCTCTCTCGCGGGGTTCCGAAAATCCACTCTGATGCTCCTGGCATTGGGCTCCCCTCACGCATCGTGCAGGCTTAGCAGGCTCCTGCCAGGGGCAGGCTCTGGGCTCGCTTCTGGGATGCTGCATCTCTGGCACCCACTTCCCTTTCCTGTGTCCTGCTCGCTCACAAGCACCCGGGAGTCGGAGCTCGTCAGTCAGCCCGAGCTGCTCAGCTGCTCTGTCCTGTCTTCAATCTCGTCCCCCACACTGTGTTCCGGGAGATTGCCTTGACACCATTGTTCAAATGTCCTACGGAGTTTTCATTCCAAATATGCTACCATTTCCTCTTCTTGTCCTTATTTTGACTTTTTTATAGCATCTTGATACTATGTTTGGATTCATCCTCTTTTCTGAGGGAATTAGGGTTTTCTTGGTCTGTGTTTTCTTGTGTTCTATGCAGTGTCTGTTTCCTCTGGGTTTCTTTTGCTCTGTTATTCTAGTTTCTCTCTGTTATGTTGGAGGCTGTCCTCAGACTTGTCGGCCCAGGCTGTCCATGCGTGCGTGAGCGGAGAAGCGCTGTGTTTGGGGGTGGGGTGGAAGGTCACTGAGTGGCAGGCCTGCCTTCTGGGGACACGTTTAGGCTCCGGAATGTCTGGATCTGGCTCTGTTCCCTGGACTGTCGGGTGTTTCTGGAAGGGACTTGTCCTATCTCCTCCCTGGGGCAGCTGGTGCGAGTCCCCACCCTGAGCCTGAGGACGCCCCATACCCGATCCTCTCGGCACTGTGCTCAGAGCCACCCGCAGATGGGTGGAGGCTCTTGGGGCTTTGCAGGCTCCGTCGGCCCTGTTCCCTCCCGCCAGTCTGTGGCTGTTAGGTGTGGCTTCCTCTGCTTCCCCGACCCAGGGGTGGGTCCCATCTGCTTGCTGCTTCCTAGGAATGTGTCACCATCCTTGTCTGCTGCTGGCTTGCGTCCCCCGTCACGGGCCTTAACTGCTGTTATGCCTGTGATCAAACACAGCTGTAGCTGTGGACTGAGTTATTTGTTGACCGATTGTTTCTGGCACTAATTCATGGTCTCCCAGAGGGAGGTATCCTCGGAGGCCGGTCCGGCTGCACTAGCTCTGGGCGAGCCGTTCGCTGCTGACCTGTGTGCCAGTGTGTGCCTCCTGACGGTCCGTGCTGTTGCAGGTGGCCCATGGCGCCCTCAGTGACGGCGCCCTTGATGCAGTGGAGACGCAGAAGGACCTCCTGGGAGCCAGCGGGCTTGTGCTGCTACTGCCCCCCAGAACGAAGAGCGAGGACATGGCGGAGGAGGACGTGTACTGGCTGTCAGCCCTGCTGCAGCTCAAGCAGCTCCTGCAGGCCAAACCCTTCCAGCCTGCGCTACCGCTGGCAGTGCTGGTGCCCAGCCCTGGAGGGGACGCCATCGAGAAGGAAGTGGAGGATGGTTTGTGACAAAAGTCTCACTCGTACACTAGCGGTGTTTAATAAGGGGTAGAGCCCAGGGTCTGAGGAAGGGCTCAGTGCGGTGTCGGGAATCACCAGGCCAGGAACCCCCATGGTGGCTGTCCACTGCGGGGCCGGGTGGGGTTGGCACAGCAAGACGCCTCAGCACGCATGTAACGCAGAGTGAACACGCGTGACCTTCCTCTGTTCCTCTTGAAAGGTCTGATGCTGCAGGATTTGGTTTCAGCTAAGCTGATTTCTGATTACACCGTTATGGAGATCCCTGATTCTATTATTGATCTACAAGGTACCACTAAGGTAAGGTTTCGTCATTTTTAAAGGTCTATCAAGATATTTTGGTTTTTTCCACCTTTGTTCTATCTTGAATTTAGTGTATATCAGTGTTTATAAATGTTGTTTTTTTTTAAGAGATGAGGTCTTGCCCTGTTGTCCAGGCTGTGGTGCCGAGGCTGTTCACAGGCGAGATCACAGCTCACTGCAGCCTCCAATTCCTGGCTCACACGATCCTCCTGCCTCAGCCACCCAAGTAGCTGGGACTACAGGTGCACACCATGCCCTGTAGCGATATTAATTTTATGTTTTATACAGATAACTTTCTAAAAATATAAGCAGAAATCAAAAGATAAAATTTGCCCATAGCATTGCTGTCTACAAATTAAATTATTCACATAAATTTTTTTAGTGTTTTTGTTTTTATGAATTTAAAATGTGACCATTCATGTTTTATATCTGAAGGTATAGAAAAAAATACAAATTATTTTTCTAGGGCAATTTAACTTGGGATGTATGAAAAAATAATGTTATCTGAGATTTCGTTAAGAAAGGAAGTCTGTGCTGACAATTACATTTAGGGAAAGAGGTGCCAGGAATTAAAATAAAAGTAACCACTGGGAGAAAGATACCTGCGGGGCGACGGCATCCCGGCAGGTAGTGAAGCTGTTAGTCCTCCGAGAGCGAGATGTGGCTTCCCTTTCTGTGCACGGTGACGGGCACGCGCAGGACTGGTTTCCCGAGGTCCTGGGCCCTTCCCGGGGAGGGCCTGCTGGCCACGCTCCTCAGGGCCTGGCGGGACCTGGGCTCCTCTCCAGTGCCTCTGCTAGGCATGTCTGCAGACCCTGCCACAGAGCAGGCTCCTGCCGTGGCTGAGAGTGGGTGCTCTGGTGGCACCTGCCACGGGCAGCGCTTGGGGTCCCCTGGCCCCAGGAGGAGTGCTGAGACCTTCAGATGCTGCTTTTGAGCAACTGAGTCCTCCAGCTAGGTCTCTCCCCACTGTCTTTGCTCTCAGGTTTCGCAGGCGGTTCAGTGGCTGGTCTCCCGCTGTCCCCGTGCCCTCGACCTTTGCTGCCAGACCCTCATTCAGTATGTCGAAGATGGGGTTGGCCGAGAGTTCAGCGGCCGCTTTTTCCATGACAGAAGAGAGAGGCGTCTGGGTGGCCTGGCCGCGCAGGAGCCCGGGGCTGTCATCGAGCTGTTCAACAGTGTGCTGCAGTTCCTGGCGTCCGTGGTGTCCTCCGAGCAGCTGTGTGACCTCTCCTGGCCTGTCACCGAGTTTGCCGAGGCAGGGGGCAGCCGGCTGCTTCCTCACCTGCACTGGAACACGCCTGAGCACCTGGCCTGGCTGAAGCAGGCTGTGCTCGGGTTCCAGCTTCCACAGATGGACCTTCCGCCCCCGGGGGGTGCGTGCTTGTGCTTGAGGGGAGTGGTGGGCGGGTCTGGTTCGGGCACTGGTGTGCGCGCACATGTCCCCTGCCCTGCGCACCTGCCCATCCCCGACCGTGCTGTGCTTGCTGCCCCCATCTTGGTCCCCACGTCAGAGTGAGCTGGGTTCTGTAGACTGTTAGCCTTTCCCCACCAGCACAGTGGTCTCTGAGGGTCTGCTCAGCACTGGTAGGAACCTCAGCCCCAAATCCTGCCTGCCTGCCTGGCAGGGTCCTGTTTTCAGAAGATGGGTTTGGGTCAGAGCTGGGTGACCTCGTGGCCCTGTCCCCCAGATGCTGACTGCTGGGGCCACGGCACCCAGCGCTGACTTGAGGCCAGATTCTTTGTCAAAGAAGCCTCTGGCCTGCGGCTCTGGCTGTACCTGGGTGAGGCTCTCAGGTGGTTTTGACACAAACTCGACAGGTCACCTGGGCTGGCTTGAGCCCAGCGCAATGTGGAACTGCTCCTTCCGAGAACGGTTAGGAGGGAATGAGCTTAGGGCCTTGGCACAGACGCTGCCCTTTGGGCCTCGGGCACCCATCTACACTGTGGGGTGTGGGCTTCAGTAGGTCTGACTGATGCCCATTGTTGAAGGAGCTCAAGGGAAGCAGCTAGAGCCCTCTGTGCCCTTGGCTAGGTTGAGATTCCCAAGAGAAGCTAAGAGCGCTTTTACCCGACTCACCTGGCTGCTGAGAATCCAGGTCCCTGGATGCAGCCGCAGGCTGGATGGTCCGGGTCCACGTGGACCTTTGCTGCGGACCCACCAGGTGACTGTCAAGTCCCTCACCTGGACCCTGGGCGTGAGCTGCCCTTCCCCCCAACAGCTGCTATGTTTAGATTTGAAAGCAGATTTCTCAACCACACAGTTGCCTTCTCCCAAGAAAATACAGAGTTAAGAACATTTCCGTGTAGATTTTCATGTGTCCTTTGGCCAAAGCTGTGACCAACGAGGCACTTTCCCCCCAGCACCCTGGCTGCCCGTGTGCTCCATGGTCGTGCAGTACGCCGCGCAGATCCCCAGCTCGCACCAGACGCAGCCGGTCCTGCAGTCCCAGGTGGAGAACCTGCTCCGGAGGACATACCGCCAGTGGAAGAGCAGGAACCCCTCCCCAGACCCGGGGGCAGGGCCCGCAGTCACTGAGATCCCGTGGGACGCTGTCGTGGCCTTGTGCATCAACCACAAGCTGAGAGACTGGACGCCCCCCCGGCTGCCCGTCACGTCAGGTAGGCTGCGCTGAGCTGAGCGCTGGGGCCAGCTCTTCCCACCCGGGTCCCGTGTTAGCAAAGAAAGGTGTTCACTTGCTGCTGCTTCCCTCGTCCCCACCAATCCCTGCTCAGGGCCTCCTTCTTCAAGCCAGTAACGTCCAGGTGACTGAGAAACGGGGGGACGCGCTCAGGAGGCTCCAGTGCAGCCTGAACGCACCTCCCTGGAGTCGCCCCTGGCTGGCGCTCAGTTAGGTTCTGTGGCTCTGAGTGGTCGTCACTGCCCTGCCAGTCTGGACGGAGCCTGTCCCGACCTTGAGCAACACAGGGACACTCAGAGGATGTTTGACTCAAGCATGGAAGTCACATAATTGTCTGATTTTTAATTAAGCAGAAAGGCTTATCCTTAAATCAGTGACTTTAAGCAAATGTCGAGTGGTTATCTGCTGCTTGTTTGATATTTTGTTTTCATATTATTTTTCAGAGGCACTGAGTGAAGATGGTCAGATATGTGTATATTTTTTAAAAAATGATTTGAAGAAGTACGATGTTCCTTTGTCGTGGGAACAAGCCAGGCTGCAGACGCAGAAGGAGCTACAGCTGAGCCAGGGACGGTGCGATCCGTGTTCAGTGTGTGTGTGTGTTGCCTCTTACACCGTGCCGTTCCCTTCCTGTGCACGGAGTCCAGTCCACTGTGGGGATATCGTGACAAACCCTAAAAGAACAGACCACTCCTTTGTAGTAGAAACTGTTTCAGGGCAGAGAGAGGTCATAAGTATCTCACTCCACTTGTCAGATGAACCTGACCTGAAATCGTACCTCCCTGGGAAAGTGCAGGCCATCTCATCTCCCACACCTGGCTCAGAAATACCCAGGAAATGTTAGCACCTGCGGTCGTGCCGTACCTGAGATAAACCACACCCAGAGTTTCTCCCTGGGCAAACAGTACCAACAGTAGAAATCTATTGGTATAATTTGCTGCCTCAATAGAAAAATACGTGATCATGTCAGTAGGTGTTGAAATACATTTCTTAGAATTTATATGCACTCCTGATAAAATTTCTTATCAAGCTTGGGTAAAAAAAATTCCTTAACTCAGTAAGACTACCTACCATAAAAATACTAAAAAAGAAAAAAAATCATGCTTCTTGGTAGAACATGAGAAAGGCTGAAATCGGAACCAGCCTCGGTCCTGTTCACTGTTGTCCTGGAAGCCGGGGCCGTGCGGGCCATGGGGGGACAGGCAGATACCGAGAGGAAGGAGAAACGTCATTTCCAGACAGTACAGTTGTCAGCTCAGGAAGATCAGCAGTCCAGCCCCGAGAACCAGAGTTCAGCAAGGTGATCGGATGGACGGACCTGCAACGAGTGCAGAAGTTCTCACGCAGACAGCAGCCCTGACACGTGGGCGTGCACCGATGGGGCTCTCAGGATCCGAGGGCACAGGCCTTGTCGACGTCAGTTCTCCGTGAAGTCAGGGCATTTCTGATCAAAACCCAAAAGGATTTTTTTCCCCTTAGTATTGACAAGTTAATTCTAAATTTCATCAGGATAAGAAAATGTGTAGCAGTGGATGAGAAAATTCTAAATAAAAATAGCAAGGCCTGATAACAAGTCACAGAGTAAAGCTACAGCCTTAAAGCCAGGTGGCGGTGCAGGAGTAGACGGCGGATACGCACAGAATGTTCCGAAGTGGAACACGCATGGCAAGTGTCAGCTTAGCGGGGAAAGGACAGGTAGTGGTGGGTGCGTGTAGGAAAGTGTCAGATGCCTTCTCCCACATTTGCAAACGTTACTGCCAGAGGGATTCAGGAGTTACGTAAGACTCAGTAAGACTACCTACCTTATAAAAAATAAGATCCTTGCCAATATTAGGGGAAAACGGAGAGTCTGTTTGTAACCCTGGGATGGGAAGAAAGACACGGAGCGGAGAGGCTGCAAGAGCCCCGCTGCTCCATGAGCGGAAGTTTCTGGGAGAAACAGTCTCTCCGTGCTGCCTCAGTGGGGGTCACCTTCCCTCTGCGCCCTGCTCCTGGCTGGAGACATGCCCAGAGGCAGGCGTGGGGCTGGCAGGTGCACACTCTGTCCCAGGAGGACACACGGGTCTGGGGCACGCGTGTGGGTACCCGTGGATGCATGCATGCGTGAGGCTGTAGGAACCCTTCCTCCCTCGTTCCTGACCGTGAGCATTTCCAATCACGTACTTGCAGTTTGGGGATGAAGCCTTTCCATCCCTCGGCGAACAGTCTTCCTGCTCCGTTGCTTCACGTGCACCACAAGGGCAAGAGGAGCACCCAGCGCGGCCGAGAGCGGGGGGTCCCCAGCGCAGAGGACCTGCTGCGACGCGCGTCTGCGGAGGAGCTTCTGGCGCAGTGTCTGTCGAGCAGCCTCCTGCTGGAGAAGGAGGAGAGCAGGAGGTGAGCTCCTGCTGTCCCCTTGTGAGGGTGGGCAGGTGGGCGGCTGGAGGGGAGCTCTCCCCAGGCCCGTGAAGGGCAGGGAGGGCAGGCGGCCTCAAGGGTGTAGTGACGAGTGTTAGCAGAAGCATGGAAGTGTGAGTTCCCTGGATAGTATGTTTTTAACTGTTTATTATTTGAAGTAAGTTTTCGTTTCTTATCATGGAAAGTCAGTGTTAAGTTTTCTAGTGGGAAATGCGGGTGGCTGGCTGAGTGTTCTCAGAGGATGGTGAGTGCGGAACAGCGTGGCCGGCCGCCAGCGCCCTGCCCTTGGGAGCCTGAGGCGTCAGTGTGTCCCACACTCGGGAGGGCCAGGAGCTGGGGCTGACCCTCTTGTGCACGGCTGTCACCTCATGGCCTTTTTTACAGTTTACTGAGAAACAGAACCAGTAAGAAGGAAGGCCGTGTCCACAGGTCTTCCTCCCGCCTCCCCTGCCTGCCCAGCCACAGCCTCCTGTTCCCAACCTGTCCCCTCCCTGTCTCCTTGTGGGGGATCCATCTAGCTCTTAGCCGAGTCAGCCCTTCCCTTGGGCTGGGAGCTCACCTCTGACCACGCAGGGGCACTGGTACTGTGAGTCCCTCCCTGGCGTCACCCCCCGCCCCTGCCCCAGCCAGACTGTGCCTGTCAGAGCATAGACGCAGAAACGTGCTGGCGTTTCTCCCTTCCTGGGCTCCGTTTCCCTCCAGCCGCCACCCCACGCTTCTGCTCTTAACAGCAGAACTCCTCAAGAACAGGTGCGGCACTTCCTCCGCCCTCTCTCCCGGCCTGCTGCAGCATGCGTGGCCAACACGTCCACGTCCACGTCCCGATTTCCCCCACCGGCTCCTCCTTTGGTGGCTGCCTCTGTTGGTGGCGGCTCCATTCTTTTTGCTGCCCAGGCCAAGTGCCTCAGAGTCATTCACCTGCAAATTCCAGGGCTCTGTCGAAAATGTATTCAGAATTGGACCATCTGTTATGCCTTCCTGGCCACCATCCGGCTCAAGCCACCCTTGCCTGCCTTCTGGGTTACTGCCGTGGGCTGTGGCCTAGCCCGGGAGCGTGTGGGTGCCTCTCAGGTATCGCAGGGAGGTCACGCCACTCCTCTGCTCACAGCCTTTCAGTGGCTTCCTCTTCGACCCAGAGTCCAGGGCAGACTCTAGAGGGTGGGCAGGGCCTTGTGTGATCTGCCCCCCACGTCCTCTCTGACCTCTGCTCCTTCCTTGACTGCGGCGGGCGGCCCACAGGCCTCTGAGTTTGCCAGTTTTCCAGCTCTGCAGTCAGGCCCTCCCAGCCCCTTCTTTTTCCTGCCTTTTCCATCCTGGGCCGTCTCCCTGTGAGGCTCGTTGTCTGTCCCCCTCACTGAAGTACGAGCTGCTTGCTGGGCCTCATCTGTTTTCAGTGTTGTATCCTTGTTCCTGGAATGATGCCTGGCGCTGGGTGGGGCTTGATAACATGTGTTAGATGAGGGAATGGATGTGTCTCGATTTCTGAAAGTAGACCTACCTAGGTCTGTGTAATTCAAGTGGTTTGGCGTGAGATTGCTTTTCTTGAAAAGACAAGTGTATGGAAGTAGACAGCTCTGGAGCTTGTTAGGTGGCAGTGGGATATTATTCTGAGTTAATTTCAAATTATAAGCAGTGATACACTTAGGAAATCCATCAAGGGATAAGAATGAATTATAGATGCCTAAAACCGAAATACATCAAACAGACAAAATAAGCCAAATAAGAGAATTACAAGTAATGTTAAGTAATGCATAGACATAGTTGTTTTTGGATTAATGCCACCTTTCTCATTAAATATGAATTGGATTTATAAATTAAAGGGTCCATATTACATTTTTAAAAAGTACCTTTCTGCTTCCCAGTTGATGGCAGAACTTAGTTCTGTCCTTAGTAAAAAGCAAAGTATGTACAGAGAAAAGTGAAATGCGTTGCTGAGCGTGTGGCCACGTGTGGTTTCAGGTGCGAAGATCAGCTTCAGCAGTGGTTGTCTGAGGACTCCCGGGCACGCATGGACTCAGCTTCCCTCCCCATCTACCTTCCTCAGACGCTAGTGTCTCTGCCGCAGGCCATGGGACCTGTGAGCAAAGCGTCCGCAGCTGCCAGCCCACAGGTGAGAACAAGGTGGACACTGACATTTATGCTAGAACTGAAGACTAAGGATGGCGGGGAAATGTTGATGATGACCTGTCAGTTATTAGCTTAAGCTAGACCTTTTCTGAAACTCATTGTCATAGAGACCCAGCTAACTCCCAGGTTCTGCGTGTGCAGTAAGCGGTGAATGGAATTGAGACGTGCCTAACTGAGGCCCGTGACTGTGCTGACGTGTGGTAAGGACTGGCCAGAACAGCAGGTGACGACAGCGGCTTCTGTTTGTGCAGCACAAACTTGTAGGCCTCGGCGTGACGCAGGCCTCCCTTCTGGGACTGACTTTTCCTCAGGGGAATTAGTGAGTGAGGAAGGTAAGGGCCTCACCTGGGAGTGTCTGGCTGGTCAGCAGCAGAGTTGCTTCTCATTTCTGACTGGCCCCAAAGCCCATGGTCTTTCTACTGACATCCCTCCTTTAGTGGTTAAGAGAATAAAACCAGGGTTTTCATCACTGATGTGCTGTGGGCCCAGCTCTGGGAAGCCCATCAGCAGGGAAAAGAGCAGGTCGTCCACTCTGGCATTAATGATGCTGCATAAAAGCGGAACAATCGAAACATCCAAAGGCGGGAGTCCGGTTAAGCAGCTGCAGCACATGCGTGAGGTGGAATAGTTCACAGCCCTGGACAGTGACATGCTATAGAAATGACGCTGGAAATTGTCCCTACAGAGCACGCACAGAGGCAGGCCCCGAGTGCACACCAGCTGTTGTGTGGTTGGAGGCGGCTGGATGGGCGTGGCGGGGAGCCGGGCAGGTCCCACTGCAGCGTCTAACACAGCCAGGTTAGTCTGCACAGAGCAGAGGTCTTGATTTCTTTTTTATTCAAACAGAATGAAAAGGCTAGGGGACAGCTGATAGAGGCAACAGGCACGTCTCTGACTGAGCGGCTAAAGCACCTGGAAAGGCTGATCCAGAGTTCGAGGGAAGAGGAAGTGGCCTCCGCCTTCCATCTCTCCACGCTGCTGGACATGGTGGACATTTAGCAGTTGACCTGAGGGGAGGGGTCTCTCCGGAAGCTTCTGCTTTTACTCAAAATAATGTTATTCTCAGATGCTTGATGCACTGTTGGAAATGTGATTATGAATCATGCAAATAAACCATTTGAATGTCCATTGAGGCCTTTCCCAGTTCAGAATGAAAAGTTTTACTGTGTGACACCTTCATTGTTCTCATTTGTCTTCCTGTCGCAGACTGTCACTTGCCAGCCCGTGCTCCGAGGAAGTTTGTAGCTTATGTTTTGTGTGTAACAGGTGGTTCATCCTCTCAGTAGGGCTGGGCATGGCAGTGCGCACGCCTGTTGTCCCAGCTGCTCGGGAGGCTGAGGCAGGAGGATCGCTTGAGCCCAGGCATTAGAGGCCGCAGAGAGTTACCATCATGCTACCTGGGCGAGAGTGAGACCCTGTCTCCTAAAAAAAAAAAACCAAAACTCTCTTTCTATATATGGCTCAAATTTGTCCCCTCTCCACACACCAAGTGCCAGCAAGCTCAGGCTCCCACCACTGATGTCACCTGGATGCCTGCAGCACCGCAGGATTCCTGCTCCATCTTGCTGAACTCCCCTGCAAGCCAGTTTTAAAAGAAAATGTGACCCGGTCACTTCTCTGCTGATCTTCACCGCCTGGTTCCTGTGGCACTCAGTAAGGCGATGAGGATCTCTGTGGCGTGACCCCGCTGGCCCGTCTCCTTGTGGGGCCTCCAGGCTGTATCCTTTTCGGTATGCTGTCCCAGCTGCACCCCTGCATTCAGTTCTGTCTTCTCCACCCCACCCCACCCCTCCGTCCTTCCCTGCTACCAGTTCAGGCACACGTGTCCACGCACATGCTCCAGCGAGGTATTAACAGACTTGGTGATGTTGAGTGTCGCTGAGAAAACAGAAGTGCTAAGAACCACCTCCTTATCTCACCTTTACCAAATCCACCAGCCAGTTCCTGCTTCCCCAGGCACACATAGCTCAGGGATTTCTTCAGTGATTAACTTCATGTTTGTCAATAAAAAAAAATAATGCTATTTCTTTTTTTTTTTTTGTTTTGTTTTTTTTTTTTTTGCATTTTTGTCCAAAAGAAATAAAATACAACTTAAAAACTTAATTTTTTGTAAATTATTTTCCTTTAAAGGCAATAAATCATACCAAACCAAATTAAAAAAAAACCAAACAAAAAAAAAAAAACAAAACAAAAAA
>CAUYRT010025960.1:0-16176 GCA_963574885.1 Lepilemur ruficaudatus | reverse complement strand
GGTAGGGAGTGACATTTTTGGTCTACATTTCCTCACAAGTTATTTAAATGAAGTTATATCCTCATATAAAGTAGGTTTATTTTCTGAGTGATAAAAAGGGAGGATGTACCTGGCCACCTTGTTTTACCTCCTTTGTTTTATTATCTGTCATGCTCCTTGTTTGTTAGGCATTTGTATTTTTTTTAACTAATTGATTTCTTTTGTCCTAGCCATTGAGTTATTCTTTTTCTCTCTTTCTTTCTCTGCCTTGTTTTTAAGAGAAATTATTTCTACAGGTGCCCATTTGTTACAACACTGCAAGTGTATTGCATTTTTTCTCTAATTAAGAACCCTTGTGGTATTCTTTCTACCACTGTTTCAGGTGCTGTGTGTAGAATTAGAGTTCCTAGAGAAATTTTGTTTTGCATTAAAAAATAGACTTGAGGCTATATAACATAAGTATTAGTGATTTAGGCTATGTTTAGATATACGAAATTTAAATAATACCTTTGCCAGAAGCCTTAGGAGTTCACTCAGTCGTAGCAGTAGACTGTGGTTCTGCTGTTGTGAGTGATTAACTACTGTCTTGTACAGTGTGCATTACAGTGATTTTTTTAAAACATTGGATGTATACAGGAATCGTCATCCATACAGCAGTAGGCAAAATATAACCTATTTAAGTTTATCCTTCAAAATGTTTCATATGCCAGAAAGCCACTAGGAGATGCTAAATAACAATATGGCCATTTAATTTACTTGTTTTAACTAGCATTGAAGAAAGAACCTTAAAAGTTGCTTCCAGATTAATTTTTACCTTTTTCCTTTTTTTCCAGAGCATTATATTTATATAGTGGACATTGCCCCTTTTTTTTCCCTTTGTTACCCAATAAATATTTTCTCTCCAGTATAAAAATGCTTTTGTAGCACCAGTGTTTTAAATGATACTGTTCAGAAGTCTCACAAGCTATGGTGGTAACCCTATTAGGAACAAATTTTTCTTTTTCTTTTTCTTTTCCTTTTCTTTCATTTGTTCCTCCAGAAAAGAAAACAAAATTAAGGATACGATGTATATTTTTGCCAATTTAATCAGCATGATCATGACCATATAGAATTAGATGGACGCTTAGAAGTCATAGTGTATCATCCCTTATTTTCAAATGCCCAGAGAAGTTAATATTTTTTTCTCTCTTTCATATGTATTTATTGACCAAGTCAGTCTCTGGTTTTCCTTGGCACCAGTGGCTTAAAGGCTTATTTATTCAAAATGTTGGACAGAAATATATAAGTTGGTTATATTAGAGATAGCCCCATATCTTCAACTACTTTTTGCTGTTTTTGACAGAAAGAAACTCTAACAGATTCCCAGGTACTATTATATAAATAAAAATGAAGAGCCAAAGAAAGAATGCTAAAGCAAGTATTTTATAAATCTGCCACTTGGATAGAGAAGTGTTAAAGTGAGGTACTATCAGTATTTTCTTCCAACGAGGACATCTCTGTGGAAGTAATCAAAATCAGAATATTAGTGATAAAGAATTTAGCCCAGTAATTGAGAGCAGGGGTCACATAAACTGATATACAAATTAGATAGATAGACATTAAATCCTGTCTTTGTAATGTGAACCAAGTTGCTTAACCTCCCTTACCTTGGTTTGCTTGTCTATAAAATGAGGATAATTATACCTCTTCTTTAACTCTTTGTGAGAGTTAAATGAGATAGATAACATGTGTTAGGATGGGCTTAGCACAGTCCCTGGTAAGCACTCATTAAATGATTGTGGCTGCTTTTGCATCTGTAGTAGTAATAACAAAAACAGCAACCAGAAAACAGAACATGCCTAAAAGATAAAGACAGAAATTTGATGCAAGTTACAGGGAAGCCAACACTCATGGCCCATTTAATCTGAAATGCACAAAAAAGTATGAAGGAAGAAAAACACACCGAAAATATTTTTCTAGTTTATTTTCTTTCCACAAGTTTTTGTAAAACGTCCCCTTAGATTAAAAGTATAGTTTAGTGAGTAGAACTCACCCACAAGATTGAGAAAGCAGGGTGAGTATGTCACAGTTACCTATCAATTGATGTTCACTAATGTCTCTAAGAATGATGTTATCAGTTGGGGTTGTCAGAGTTGAAATTAGATTTTTTTTTCAGGACCAGGGTTTTCATCACCATTTCTAGACCATTTTTCCTTCATTCCCCTCATCTAAGGTAGCACTCCACACCCTAATTCAGCCCCCAGGAGTGCCAGCCTTCCAGACATTTCAGTCTTTGCTCCTGTAAACCTTAGCTTTCCTGGGACAGTTCACAGTCCTCGTCACTGGTGGGTAATTTTGCATGAAGTCGTTCTCTTTGAAGTGTTGTTGGTTGATAATGCCTGGAAACTTATCTTTCTTAAATATAATTTGCACTTGGCTAGGGTCTTTAATGCCTTAAAGCAAAAGAAGAAATAACAGAATAGGTTAGGAACTCTGAAGCACCAATGTGCAAGATATTTTTGTTCAGGAAGAAATTGCATCAACTGTGGCCCCTCAACAGAAATTACATATTTTTTATAACGGACTCACCAACACATTTTAGCAAAGCTATCAAGATCTGGATGGTAGTGACTCTCAGCCCTGCCTCCTCTTTTCCAGGTCCCCAGATAATGAAATTTAGTTGGACTTAAAAATCAGAATTAGTTCTCTAATCTTCAGATAGTGTTAACCATTATCTTGTTCCACTGTTTATTTAAAAATAAATAAAAATAAAGAGTGTTTGTCCCAAGTTTTTCTGCAGGTTCACACCCAGCCACAGAGTTAATTTGGAGCATTATTTGCAGTGCAGGGGGTAAATTATCTTAAAAACTCTCATGAATTGGCTACTGCCCAGAGTCCTGAGAGATGTAATCAGTTTCAGTTAATTCTAAACAATAGATTGTGGCGGGAACTTGGCTTAAGTGGCGGGCTAACTGCACCCAAATTGTTGATATAAGTGGTCAAGAGAGCTTGACTCATGCTTAGACCTGACACCAGTTTGGGTCAGCTGGCTTAGCTGTAAACCATTACCAGTAAACTGTGTTTCTTTTGTGTATGAGAAGGGAGAGGATGACCCCTCTGGTCCTGGTCTCCCTCCTTGAACTTGCTGCAGACTCCAAGGCTATGAGGTTCTTGGAGACTTTTGCTCTGCTCATACTTCAGTCTCTGCACTCTCACATGCCCAGCGCTGGTTATCTAGCCATAGGCCTGAGTAAACAGCGAGTATAATGTGTGCTTTGCGTACTTGCTATTCACTTTTGTTGGTGAGATTTAATAGGAAACACATTGTTATTCACTGTATCATAATCCATATATGTGTGTGTGTGTGTGTGTGTGTGTGTGTGTGTGTGTGTGTGTGTCACTTCATGCTTTTCTCAGAGAACTCGTATCTGTCCAATATATTTTAGGCTTGGGCAGGGCAGGAATTACATTGCATCAGCATTAATCATCCTTGTTACCTTTTGATTAGACCATTCAGGTTAAATACTGGAAGAATGATCTAAGGTTGAAAGCATGAGGATAAATACTGGGAAAATATTAGCAGTTTGTTTAATGTGAGGTGTTTTTTTTTTTTAAGTTTGAAGATAAATGTTTCTCAGTTCATAATTTATTTTCTTTCTACCATTAGCCTTAGGACATTAGTAGCAGCAATTTATTTTTATTTAAAAATTTATACACAGATATAAATGGAAACTTATTACTCCTTGGATACTAGCTTAAATGTATTTACTCTGAGGTGATTTAATGCCCACATGTAGGTGTATTTGTTTCAGTAGGTTAGATGAAAGGATACCTTAATTTACCGATGAGGTACTACGAAGAACTGAACAGGGAAGGGAACCAAGGTGACTGTAACCTTATGCTCTCCTGTTGGTACCTGGCTCAGAGTCTCAGGAAACCTTGAGGGCAGTGTTCTGCTATGATTTGCCTTTGTGGTCTTTCTGTAAATTGGTTTTTGGTATGGAAAGCCAGAAAGCTCAAGTCCCGTAAGTACATAAGTCAAGTGGTTTTCTTTTTCCACATCCCTATCAAACTTTGTATACTTATCTTTTTCCTCTTATAATTTTGAAAGTCTCCAAGTCATTCAAATGATACGCTTCTCAGTTGTAAATGGTTCCATTTTCTAATGACTAGAGTTTTCTCTTCTAGAGAATATCTGCTAAAATTCTTCCTGATTTTTGTTTTACTTTTCCAATTTGGTTTTCATTTATCTTAGAACGGTGTAAAAATTTCCCCCAAGCATAGAAGCAATAAACAGAATGGCACAATATATTTTTATTTGTTATAGATCGTATCCATTTAGCTTTTTCATTGCAAAATGGAAACAGATCCATCAGGGCTCTTTCGTTGTTTTCTATTGTGCCATTCACTTTAGTGGGGTACGTTAGCTACTCACCTGGTGTGACGTGGGAAAGGAGAGTTTCAATTGCCTTTCTTTGGTTTACCTAATGTCTTCAAATGAAGGGAAGCTGTCCTCAGTTGAGGAAAGTTTCATGAATTTTAATGCGTAGCATTTCCTTTTCTATTAATTTATAAATATGTGACAGAGATAATAAAATAGCAAAAGATTTTCCAGTTACATTTTAGCCAAGAAAATAATAAAGAATACATATTTCCTTATGTTTAGATTATACTTTATTATTATGAGAGGAGGATTAACTTTAGAAATTAGTCAATAAAGTTATAAATATTAGAAGCAATTTTCTTTCCTGGAACAAAGTATAGAACAGATAGGTGACATGAGCCTGTGCAATGTTGGCCTACTAATAGAATTTATTTATGTATACCTATACTCAGGAATTGAAGCAGTTTATAGAGAAATATGTGAGAGGGAGGAGTTCTTAAAAATACAGTTGAAGAAATCAAGAGAAAGGGAAAAATTAATGTAGAAAATATGTGGTGATTCCAATGGTAAGGTTATTATAAAAAAATATATGTCCTCCAGTCTCTCATACACTATTAGATAGACTTGGACTTCATATTTGACCACAAGCTTTCTATTAATAGATGCCAATGCAAAGAGGGAAATATTCTCAGTTACATGATTTACACAGTCTGTAAGATTGAAAACGCCTGCCCAGAGACACAGCTATTCCTGGTAGCAAAACTAGAGTGAAAATTCCACCTGTGATCCTTCTTGTGACACACCATGTCCTCATCACTGGTCACACAGGCGCTATCTTCCTTCCTTCCTCCCTGTGGGTGACTGAGCGCCAAATCACAGTTCAGAAAAAGTCTAGGTACAAAGTCTTTTCACAGCATTGTTTAATTCAAGAACAAATTTAAACCATCTAGAGGAATTGGTGGACCTCACGTCCTTCAGCTAGTCATCTGCTATTTCCCACAACCATGTTTTTGATAAAATACTAGGTAGCAGAAACTATGATATCTTATTATCTGAACAGTACCTGGAATACAGATGTATTTTGTTGCCAATGAAGCACAGATCCAGAGGCTTAAAAAAAGTCCACTTGTCTGATAAAACTTTAATCAATTCTTATAAAGTTTATGTGAAATAAATCATTTTATAATGAAGTTCTGGTTAATTGTGGCTTGTACATTCAGTCCCCTCCTTCTCCATCCTTTCTCCTCCCCAAAATTCTCTTTGCTTTTTGAACTATAAAAACGGGCTGGGGCAGTATCTTTTATCCATGTCATTAATAGTCAGGCACACTGTGTTTCTTATTAAACATACTCTTATCTATATGCTTTTCTATATGTTTCAGTTTGATTTTTCTTAAAGGCTTGCATGTCCGCTCTAGTTTTTTGGTTTTGGTTCAGTTTTGCTTGTTTATTTTTATTATATATTTGAGCAAGATTTAAAGAAATGCAAAAGTGGATGAATAACCCTAGTTTTCCTCTAGAACAGGCCATCCTGTCTGACTTCTCTTTCCATTTGGAAACACATAGATTTTGGTTTGTTCGTTTGGGAATAGGAAGGTAATAAGCAATGAAATGATGATGAACAAAAAGACAGAATTCAAACAATTATTTTCTCTAGGTCCTGGAAACTAAAGTTTTTAGTGTTTCTTTGAGCATTTAGTTGCTCTAATCATTCTCTTTAAAATAAACAAACAGTAGAATGATTTTATAAGCCCCTGCTACTATTTCTAGCTGTAAAGAAAACTTATCAAGAGAAAGAAAGCTTCGTTCCAAACTTCCCTGACAGCTTGCTCATTCATCTGCTTGCTTTTTGTTGGTTTATATTATGGACATGGAACAACTTTATAGAAAAAAAAGAATACAATGAATGTTAAATTTCAACTATTTATATTGTTCTCTGCATTCACAACTGAATACCTATTAGTTTTCCATTTCTCTCATCATTACTTTGAATGTACATTTCTGTGATTCAGCATATATTTGTTATTTTTTAGAGGTTACCTAACATTCTATTTACATTCCTTTCTTTGCTTAGTCATTTCTCATTGTTAAACATTTGTATTGTTTTCCGTTTCTAACCATCATATAAAGACTGGAGCTATGAATTCATTTTCCATTATTTGAGGTAGAAACCATAGAAGCAAGTTAAGATCAATTAAATATATATAACTAATATATTAATATATTCATGTTAGATAATAGCACCTAATATATTAATGTTAGATAATATAAAACTGTGATATAGTACATTTGTATTTTTCTTTTCTGTAGGTTCGTTGTGAGTACATTATTTTTTGTTGTTTTTTGTTTTTTTTTTGAGATACAGTCTCACTCTGTCGCCCTGGTTAGAGTACAGTGGTGTCATCAGTCATCAGAGCTCATTGCAGTCTCAAACTCCCGGGCTCCAGCAATTCTTCTGCCTGAACCTCCAGAATAGCTAGGACTACAGGCACATGCCACCACGCCCAGCTAATTTTTCTATTTTTTGTAGAGATGGCAGGCGGTGGAGGGGGGTGGTCTCACTTTGCTCAGGCTGGTCTCAAACTCCTGAGCTCAAGTGATTGCCTCGGCCCCCCAGAGTGCTAAGATTGCAGGCGTGAGCCATGATGGCTGGCCCACATTGCATCTTTATATATTCAAAATACACTGTATGATTTTGCTATTTTGTGGGATTCTTTTAAAATAGGCTGTAAAGACATTTGATTGGGGGATCAAGAAATAAGTTTTTGATTGTTCTTGAATTGGGAAAATTGACTTAATATGACTTTGAGTCTCATCTTTTGAATGAGAGGACTAGATTAAACAACTGAGGTTCACCTTTGCTCTAGAATTTCATCATTTTAATAACTTGGTACAAAGTTTTACTATTTTAAATGATTATATAAGCTTATTTCATTTTTGCCATTAATACATATTCTTGGTCTTAAAGTTTTACTATTTTAAATGATTATACAGGCTTATTTCATTTTTGCCATTAATACATATTCTTGGTCTTGTCAGTAATTTACTTAATACAGAGTCCCAATCAAGAGAGAAACAATATTTTTATTATTCCTGTGAGAAAAGGCAACTTTTATGATGCATTTTCCAGAAATTCACTGGGGAAAAAAGCAGAGATTGCTTGTGTATGAAACCAGACATATTTGCAATCTTAACTAAGATGCTATCAGAGAAAATTGTTTTTCTTCTAGACACTTCAGGTTGTTTGGTTATCTTTATCTGTTATTGGACATGACTTTATGAATTATTTTGTCCATTTGCGATAATGGCTAACTGCCAGATAGTGCCTCAGAAAATTCTTGGTGTGCTTCCACATGCCTTGTGTTCCCCCTTTCCTGTCCTTCATCCTAATCGTGAACTCCCTTCACTTGACTTCTCCTAACTCTCCAATCTTCTGGCTCCTACCTGGCGGGGACCCCATGTCCCCTGTTCAGTGATGCCTTTCATAGCAGCTTTGGCATTCCTTACTTCTAATCCCACTCACCCCCCAGCCACGGCCCTTCCCTCAGCACCAACCTTCATCCTCCTTCAGATTTCTGAATGTGCTTGTCGAAGCCTGGCTTAAACCTTAGCAAAGGAGTTGTATTGATATTATTTAATTTCCATTGAGCCTTCTTTGCTGTCCAGTCTGTTTATCTTTCAGTCCATTCCTCCATGCTCATATCAGCCATATCAAATCATCTTCATTCACTTCAAGTATAACACTCCACCTTTACCCAGCCTGCTCTCGGCAGCAAGGTGGGACTTTCTAACACGTACCACCTCAGCACCCCTCCTTATCAACCTCAAAATGCAGTTATATATTGATCATTTTCTCCATCCTTTCTGCCTAAGAAGTTGTCCCTCCCTTCTTCAGCAGACTGAACTAGATGCTAATGGGCAGTGCTGTGGTTTGAATATCCCCTCCAAAATTCATGTGGAAATTTAATTGCCATTGTGATGGTATTGAGAGGTGGGCCCTTTAAGATGGCTTTGCCCTCTTGAATGGACTAATGCTGTTATCACAGGAGTGGGTTAATTATCTTGAGAGTTTGGCCCCGTTTTTCTCTCTGTCTCAAGCACTCACTTGCCCTTCTGCCTTCCCCCGTGAGATGGTGCAGCACGAAGGCCCTCACCAGATGCCATGCTCTTGGACTTCTCAGCCTCCAGAACCATGAGCCAAATAAATTTACATTGTTTATATAAATTGCCTGGTCTGTGGTTGTCTGTTAGCAGCAGGAAATGGTGTAAGATGGGGGCGGGGAGGTGGGGGTGAGGTAACATGCATGGTAGTGACAGATCTGGAGACGCTGGTGTCCATCATGCTCCAGAAAACAGATCAGTTGGCAGAAGAGCCTGTGCAGAGGCAGCCAAAGGCTCTGGCCTGGGAGCCTAAGGTAGAGCTCACTGGGCCCAGGGTGCTAAGTAGAGCCAGAGTGGAAGAAATAAGGATGGACTAAACACAGGAACTAGAGAGGGGTCAGAGGACCAAAGAACAAAGCAAGGGGGCCCCAGGCACTAGGGAATCTGAAGGAACTTGGTGTAATAGGGTCATCTGGGCAGAATGTAGTCACTGTGGTGAATGGAAGTCCAATATCTTATCTGGAATGTTGGAAGAAATTCATAATTGGTCATTTTTTTCTAACTCTGGCTCACCTCCTGCATTTCCAACCATCATAATACTTGCCATTTAAGGTTTTGCTTTGTGGCAGGCAGTATCTTAGAATTGTATAGACATTATCTCATTTGATCTCACAACACTCAGCTAATGTATTTATTATTCTGCTCAGGCTGCCATAACAAAATACCATTGATTAAGTGGCTTAAACAACAGAAATTTATTTCCTCACAACTCGAGAAGTTGTAAGTCCCAGATCAAGTTGCCAGCAGATTCTGTTTTTGGTAAGGGCTCTTTTCCTGGCTTGTAGATGGCTGCCTTCTTGCCGTGTCCTCCCTTGGCCTTTTTCCTGTGTGTGGCATGAGGGTAGAGAGCCCTGATGTCTCTTCCTCCTCTTATAAGTACACAGATCCTGTGGGATTAGGGCCCCACTCTTAAGACCTCATTTAACGTTATTACTTAAAGGCTCTGTCTCCACATACAGGCACATTGTGGGGTTAGTGCTTCAACATATGAATATTAGGGGAGATACAATTCATTCTCTAACAGCTATTTAGATATTACCCTCAATTTGTAGATTAAAAAATAGAGACTTAAACGTGCTTAAGGTTATATAAGTAGTTACCAAGTGCCTGGTAGACTTTTTAACCTGGATGTCCTATTGACACTTCAAATTCAGTTTATCTAAGACAGAAATCTTATTCCCTTCCCCAAGCAAGCCTCACATCTTTAAGGCCCTATTACTTCTCTCTGTTGTACTTAGGCTTTCAAAGTCACTGAGTCTTAAGTCACCAAGACTTAAAATTTGGAGACTGAGCTTGATGCTGTTTTCCCCCTTGCACCTTCCGTCTGGCATGCAACTGAATGTCACTAGTTCCTTGTTTGTTGTGGTGTTGATCAGTCTCTGCATGAACAAGAGAGAAAAAGGAAATAAAAGGAAAGTAAAAGCAGGGAGAGAGCACTGGAACAACTCAGGGTGTAAAGGTGGTCATGGAGAAGAATGATCTACTTGGAGATTTCCTCTAAAACTCCTGTTTAAGGTTTGCCTTTTACGATAAGCAAGGTGTGATATATGAGTTAATTCTCCTAACTTCAAGGTCGTGTGAAGGTATCAGCATCAATTTTCTATCAAATCCCTTCTTTTGATGCTTTCTTGAACTCACCTGCTGATACGTCATCACATATATTTTTTTATTTTGTAGTAGGGAATGCATATTTGTGGGGAGGAAATTCAAAAATTTTAAAAGGGAATACATTGAAAAGTTAGTCTCTCAGTCCTGCCCTTCTCTCTGGGGAACCTAAGGGGGACAAGAGTTGATTTAATCACTCTTCTGGCCATTCACTTTTCATTGAAGTTGACAGGGGTGCTGGTGTATGTCTAGTATTTCCCTCATTTCATACTCTGTATTTGTTTTCTATTGTGGTGTAACAAATTACCACAAATTTACTTGCTTAAAATAATGCAAATGTGTATTCTCACCATTTCTATAGATGGACAGAAACTGTGTTTAGCATAGTGTGGGTCAAACTTCTCAGTCTCACTGGGCTGAAATCAAGGTGCTGGTTGGGGCTGTGTTCTCATCTAGGGCTCCAGGTCCTCTCCCAAGCTCATTTTGACAGAGTTCATTTCCACGTACCTTTTTGACTGAGGCCCGTCCGTTCCTGCTGTTTGCTGGGATCATTCTCAGCTCCTAGCAGCTGCCAGCAGCCCCTTGCCACAGGTAATTTGCAACATGGCCCCTCAGGTAGTTTGCAACATGGATGTTTGCTTTCTTCCAAGCCAGCCGGAGCATGTCTCTCTGACTTCCCTTTCTGCCCACAAGGGGAGAAGACACTCTGCTTTTATTGAAGGGTTCACCTGGTTAGGTCAGGCCCATCAAGACAATCTCCTTATCTTAATGTGTACTAACTTGGGACCTTAATCACATGCGCAAGATCCCCTCATAGCAACAACTAGACCAGTGTTTGGTTAAATAACAGGGAAAAGGTGTCTGTACACCAGGGCTGGGAGTGTGGGGACCATCCTGGAATTCTGCCTACTTCACTTCCGTTTATGGTTTGTCTTGGATGATTAGGGCCAGGCCTGGTTTGGAGATAGGGTGGAAAACAGCATTTTGAAGAGTAGAAGTAAGATTGGGAGTGGGTGGAACTTGATGGAGTTGATTATATCCATTTTGTAATTGGTTTCCAAGTCTACCCCTTGCTTTGGAGGTTAAACAACCCCTTTATCTCCTGTACTTTTATCCCTATAACAGGCCCATTCTCTTTCAGTGCATTATTTGCAAGACTTTTGAACATTATTCAGAAAATATCTCAATGTCCCAAAGTTTTCCAAAGGTGTGGGGTCATCCAGCCCTTTATTCCCTCATTACTTTGTTTGCTGAAGACCATGCCTGTTGTGCTGACATATTTATTAATAGTGTCTGCATTTGCAGGATAAATTAGATACAGACACAGTATCCATGACATTTAGGCTCCTGTAAGTCCCATCTTTCTCAGCCCCTTCTTCCTACCATCCTAGTGCTGTTTATATTGTATACTGACAACCCATGGACCTTTAGCTCACTCAGCTCAACCCTTTGACCTTTAGCCAAATCCCAGACTTACGCCTCTGGCCCTTTTTGTGCCTCAGTAGCAGGAGTGGCGATTTTGGTTTCTCTCTATGTTGAGATTGTGCCCCATGGTGCCTGCAAGCTTTGTATTTGTATTGAATGTTGGTAAGAGCTATAGGCATGGAGACTTAGCTACTTCCCCTTTATTTCTGTACTCCAGAAATGCTCTAAAGGGTGGAACTCTGTCCATTTTTGTTTAACAAGTTACTTAAACATTCTCCCTTTCCCAGTCTGCCAAATGGAGCTGATTATAATACATACCATCATCAGTTTGTTATAAAAATTAAATAAATTTTTTATATCCAATAATGCACCACATAATGACATTTCAGTTAACAACAGACCGCATATATGTCAGTGGTCCCATAAGATTATACTTGTTGAAATCTTTCTTTTTAAACTAGTGCCTGACTAGTTATAAAGGATGGAACGGATGAGTCAAGATTGACTCAAAGTTTTCTAGCCTGGGTGGCCAAGAAATAATTGATATCACTGAAAATGAGATACCCACAACCTTAAAAGGAAGAAAGAAGCCATGGTTGGACATGGAGGATAGACTTTAAAGGTACCCGTGGAGGAGGATGGGAAGGTTAAGGAATCTAAGGAAGAAAGCATATAGAATAGTTGCCAAGTCAGTATGAAGCCCAAGCTAAGGAAAAAGTGTTGCAAGAAGAGGCCTCTGTGTCTTGTCATTTTCTTGGAGTACTGTCCCTGCCTACCTCGCTAGGACAGGTCGCTGCTGTTTCTGTTCCACCACCCACGTCATTCCTAGACTGTGCACTCTGTGAAGGCAGCAACCACAGCCCCAGAACCTGGCATGTCATAGGTGCGCAGTATACATTTGTCAGATGAACAATTAAGAAACGGATGGTTAATAGTGTCAAATACAGTAAATAGGTCAAGTGGAATTAAGACAGAAAATAACATTAGTGGAGTTGCCAGCGATGAGATCATAATTCAATCAGCATGTTGGGGCAGGAGCCAGATTACAGAGGGTTTACCAGGAAGTTAATAGTGAGGAAGAAGAGGCAGCAGCTATATTCTGTTCCTCCAGAAGTCTGGAAAGAAAAATGTCTGGAACCAGTTAGAGAAAGGGGATAGAGGAGTTGGGCAAGACAAGCTGGGTTGATTTGTTCCTTAGCATAGTGAGCCTGAGTTTCCAGGGGAGAGTGTGACAGTGCTAGAGAAAGGAGCAAGGAGAAGAACAGAGTCTGTCAGGGGTTCTAGAAGAATGGAATCCAGAGCACAGCTATCAAGAAGACAGCAAATGTGTTCCTCAGAATCCAGAAGGAAGATAAAGAAAGTTAGACCAAACTACACTGACATATGTAGATGAAGACAAAATTCTGGTGTTGCCAGATGGTCTCTGTCTTCTCGGTGAAGGAGCTGGTTTTATCTTCTGTATCTACTCCTTGGCTTTGTAACGTTGATGAGTCCCAGCTTTACCTTTGAGCCATCATTGTCTTATCTCTGGAGAGTCTGACATCCTTTACCGTAAGTATTTTTAATAAAAAAAGTTTATAAAATAAAAATCAGTGTTTACAATTACACCTGTTTACTTTCAACTAAGTGGCCAATTAAAACAACTCACAGATGAGCTAGTCTGATAGGTTTTATTTTACAGAGATGAATACAGTTTTTTAAAGCACAATATGTAGCTTGATACCAAGAGCCAAATCACTAAGGAAAACATCTGTTTCATTATCAGGCCAACACAAACTGCCTACAAGTTTAACACTTAAAAGACTTGTTCATGTGAGTATAGGGTTAGTTCAGTACAGCTGTTTGTTCATCTAAGCAAAAAATGGATAATCTAATCTCAGCAAATTATTTTTGTTGCTGTAATTTAAAAAATAACCAATCTTGGTGCAACTTGATAAATACAAAGAAGTCAAATATGAATAATTCACATGTGAAATTTTCTCTATCTAAACAAAAGGTACAAAGATATAAAAATTCATTTTAGGAATCTTATTTGTGAATTATAAACTCAATTACTTTTTAAATCTTTTAGTCTGTAAAGTTTACACTATGGTGGATTGTCTACATATCATATATGGAGAGATAATTTTTTTACTGGGGCCCATTTTAATGAAATGGAACAAAATTGAAATGACATATTAAGAACTTTTTATATAGAACTATTTATTAATGTTTATGCATGTTGATGTTTGTGCTTGAGATTCACTATAGATTTTATTTTAGCATATTTCTTTCTATCAACAACAATCTTGGGCAATTACAGGAACATATAATTAAATATTGCTTCAAGAGTTAATTCCTCAATAAGCAAGGTTTCTGAGACCAATGTCTGGAGATTGGGCCTGTTTAGAATCTGCTCAACTTCTCTTTATAGAATTTTTCAAAATAAAACATTGGCAGTTGCTGAGACAAGGCACATCTAGCCTAGTACCCTTTTGAGAATCCCCTACATGCTCCTGCTTTTCTTTACTATTTAAAAAATTACTGAGTGGCCATAGATTTTTGTTTCAAGTATAGCTCATATTTGAGAGGGAAATTTTACTTTTACATATATTTTCAACTATTCAGGATGATTAGAAAAGCATGTAGTCTAAGGATCAGCAAACTTTTTTGGTAAAAGGCCAGACATGGTGTGTAGGTGGGAGTCGGGGAGTATCAAAAAGAAAAACACATTTCTACAAAGTTATTGATGAAATTTAAAATATAATGTTAATATAGTACAAGTTTTTAAAATATGGATCTATTAGTAAGAAGAATAGAATTACTTTATTTGGGATAACATTTCACTTATTAGACTTAAAAGTTTAGTGTGCCCCTATCATCAAAATCAATTGTTAAGGTCAATTTGTCAATGCTGACATGTAATGAGATTTTATGTACTTCATCTTTGAAAATGTCTTTTCACACAGATGCATGCTGCCAAATACTGGTATCAGTTCATGATATTAGCATATCATGGTTTTAATTGAGCATTTATCACTTGGAAGGCATTTAAAGAACTCTGTTAGATTCTTCTCTTCATCTTGTCTTAGATCAGTCACTTCCAATTGAGGTTAGGTGGAAACCCCTCTCAGTTACGCAGTTAAATGGATTTTTACATATGGGCATTTCCTTTGCATTTGTATTGAGGTCTGAAAACTGCTGTTGGAAATGTAGTTTGAGCTCAGTAAATATATCCGCTCCATATTTGTGTGGGAGTAGAGATCATGCTTGTTGCAGCATGGAAAATGTATAAAGCAGCTTGATATTATTTGTACTTTAAATGTTAGTTGTTGTTACAAATGACTTTAGCATAAAAGCAAAATTTTCCCATGTAATTTCAGGTTGAATTCATTAAGAAACATTATCAAGTCTGTAATAAAAGTTAATTTACAAGTGTTTGATAATAGTGGTTAAAGATGGTTCTTTCCCCAGAGAAAAATTTCAATCTCAGCCATGAACTCAAAAAAAAAAAAAAGAAAGAAAAAAAAGAATACAATGAAACTTTACCACTACTAAGCCATAAAACTACTGTGTGGCAGGGAAAGTCAAGATATTCAGTTTCTGTTTCAGACAAAAAAATCACAGAACTGATGAAAGTTAAGTCCTTGAGAATGAAATCCACTGTTGAGACTACTGGCTCAACGACATAGGAGATTCAAATATTTTCCAATGTACCTACTGATAAATAACACCAAAAGTTTATATTTTCACAAACTATTCTAAATTATTTTACCTTTTTGTGTTTCGTACATGCTTTTAGCTACAATCAGTGTTAACACATCATAGCAGATTCCACTTCAGGTTGGAATGAATTAGTGCATTCTCAACTTGTTTGAAAATGTTCTTACTTGTAGTTATTCACAGAGGCTAATTTTTAGTCACTTCAAAATTTTGGCATTGACTCCACAGATAAACAACAACTTAGCAATATTGGTAACATTTGTCAGTTCATGAGACAAGGAAACCCACTCAAAATCATTTGCTTTGTTTTATAGCTGACTGTTGATGTTGGTCCCAGTGTCTCCAACTCAGTGTGTGTAGAATGTTGAGAAGAGGAAGGTAGTGTGAGGAAATGAGACCAGAGGAGTCAGATTATGATGGGTCTTGTTTGCTTGCCATTCATAAAGGCTGGAGATGTATCTTCCAGGACATTGGTTTTTTGGACTTTTTTTATTTGTTTGTCTGGCCTCACTCATGGTCCTTTAATGAAAAAAAATTTTTTTGTAAAGGGAAACCAAATATGTAACAGTTAAATCAAAAGCTGTTTTGGTTGGAAAGTCGTTAAGTGGAAGGCCCAGAACCCCACAGTCCAGAAGTGCCACCCAAGCTCTTCTCCTTTCTTGCAGAACAATTTGAAAACCATTGTTTTTATCATGGAGTAAAAAATAGCAGTTTTACAAGGGAAACTGTGATAAGATACACTTTGAGCAAAGTATCTTTGTATTACAAGAGAAAGGGGAAGTACATTTGTTTGATCACCTGTTCCATATTTGATACTAAGCTAAGTATTTTAAGACATTTCATTTGATCTTCATAGCAACACAATCAGTAGATATTATTGCATTTTTATAAAATGAGAAAGTTTAAACATATAGTTATGGGTTGATTTGGTTTTTTTTTTTT
>CAUYRT010025955.1:0-18178 GCA_963574885.1 Lepilemur ruficaudatus | reverse complement strand
ACAGAGTAGGTTTTTGAATGTAACAAGATAAGTCAACTTGAGTGGTAATATATTTTGGGAAATCAGCTCACTACAAATTGTGACTGTAAACATTGTACTGTAAATGCTTTGTAGTTTTCCCCCAATTAAAAAAAAAAATTTTTGGAAAATCTCTATCAAGTTTCTTTCATATGTGAACTCTTAGAGAGGAACTTTCTATCATAGGACTGTTACAGTTGTGTGCCCTGCAAACACAGAAATCCTATTAAATTCTGTATTTAAAAAGAAAGAAAAAATATAAAAATATAACATGTTTATAATTTCTGTGCTACTTTATTGAGTACATTCCTAACAAGAAAAAGAAGAAATTTTAATAAGACATCAATAATAATTAAGTTCCCACACTTAAAATTTTACACATCTGATGATTGGAAGCATTTTCCACCAATTAGATTCTGGCTCAATATGTCTTAAATCTTCTTTCTTCTCCACAAAGGCATATGACCGGTGCCAAACAACAAAGAATATGCTATAGTAAAATGACCCCTGGCCCCCTGACTTTGTATCACTGTGTGAGTGTGTTGGCACACAATAGACAGCAGAAATATTTTAAAATATCTGCACAGGAGGATGGCTAGGAATAAGTTTATCTAAATATAGAAGTGACTATAACCATGCAATCCCTCCAAAAATTAACGCATCCCCAACTCAAATCCTTTTTGGTCACAACCCACTAATATTCCAGCCTTTTCAATATGTGCCAGCACAAGAAGAAATGAGAAAGGAAGGAAGTTTGAGTGGAAAGCGATAGCAATCATAATCAATTTGAATTAAAATACTTAAGCAAATTTTGCAAAAATATGAAATATCAAAAACATAATCTTGTGAACCTATTTCTACTAAAGCCACCACCCAGCATCTTGGAAAGGGTCCGGAAAAACATGTAGTAGCCATGAGCTTTATTTTTTATTAACTTCATGTTACATTTTTCCTTTACCTCCAGCAAATCTACCCTTTTACTTCTACTTTTATATTGCCTACCTCAAATAATAAAAGTATCTCAAGCTGAAAACAGAACCCTCAAATTCACTTTTGCCTTCTGCCTGTCATTTTTTTTCCCCATCCAGTCCGTCACAGAATTATTTAACTTTGTCTCAAACATTTCATAAATTCTTTTTATCCATTCTTTTTGTACCTTATTCCAGGTCCTTTTCTTGCTAGGAGTGTTAGAAAATGTCCATATTTTCACTGATTGCTCCTATTCATGCTAGAGTCATCTAGCACCAATATAGAGTTCTCATGTCACTCCCACACAAAAACCTGAAGGAAAATAAAATTCACACTGAGCAAGGAGCATTTAAACTATCTCAAGCTGTTGCCACTTTCTTCTCCAAATTTGGCATGGTAGAGCACTTCAAATCTCTGTGCATCATGTTTATTCCTCATTCTATATAGAATATTCTTTGACCTTTTTGTCATTTGACAAACATCCAGGCATCTATCAAGAATTAGGCTCTATGTCATCTTCTGCTTCATGAAGACCAATTCATTTTTTCCTCTACCAAGTCACAGAGTTACTTTGTGTTTTCAGTGACATGATATTTGTATGAAGTCTCTTTATAATAGGACTTAATATTTTTCATTACATGAATTCTCTGTTAGACACTGTGCCTTGTTTACTTTTACGTTTGAAGTAGCTAGTAAAGATGTCGTTAAATATTTATTAACTTGGCGCTTTGAATGTCATTTAAATTTTTTAGTGCTTAAATTATCTTGGTAATCAAATTCTAATATTTTTATGTGTTGAAAAATTCTCTGACCAAGGAAGTATTTGTATTCCAATAATTTTGGACTTATGACTATTTTTGCCTTTCTGTTGGATCACAAAAAGAAAAAAATAAACACACAATTATCATAAAACAAGTATAACAGCTGCATATTTGAAAGAATGAATAATGTGTATTAAATGAACTGCTATTAATTACCCTGTAGATCTAAGTACCTTAGAATATAACAAATTATGATTACTCAGCCTTCTACATGGCAAATGTTTAAAATTAATTATCATACTTGATATGAAAAAATAAACACAGTCCCAGTAATCAAAAGGGAGTTAGACAAAAAGGACCACATTTTATTTAACATTGTATTCCCAGTAGCCTGTATACAAAAGTTTTCAGTAGTTTGATGATATTTTAGTGATATTAATACAAAGATAAATATCATAAGATATATGGATATTATTTTAGATAGTAAAATATGAAATTAAGAATTAGACTCTGATGAGAGATGACAGTTCATAAACACAGTGACAAAAAAGATAATGACACACATCTGAGAGGTAAAAAAAAGGTAGAATTATTCAGTACTCCACAATAGATTAGATGTAGTATGAACATGGACAAAAATGTAAAAAGACAAATGTCAGTTTTAAGGTATTAACATGGACAAAAATGTAAGCAGGCAAATGCCTCTTTAAAGGTATTTAAGGTATTGCTGTTTAGAACAGAATAGAATTTGGAACAAAATATTGACAGCATCTCAAAAAAGGAATATCAAAATAAAATGAATAATACTACTTTCTCAGTGGAGAAGTAGTATAGTTATCCATTTTTGCCTCTGCTCCTTTAAAAGCCCTCCTCTCTCTTGTTCACTCTGAGGTCTCCATTGTCTTTCATGGGTCTCATACCAATTAATGGCTCTGAAACCACCAGCAGTAACTCTTTGAGATAATCCTAACCCTATTATTTTTATTTATATCAATTATTATATTTTCTGTGTTAACCTGAATTGACAAATTGTCTCATTTCATACACAGGGTAGCACACCCATGCTGAAATATGGTATAAATTGGGTTAAAACAAATGAGTTATTCCAGCCACAATGTACTGGAAAGAATCATATAGAAAGACCAAGTCAGCCATGGTAAGTGGCCAAATAGACTGGAGGCCAGCGAGATATTTAGAAGCTTGTATATATTTTGTTTTTATTTAACAGAAACCAAAAAGAGAATAGATTAGGAATACTTTACAAGTGAAGATCGAGGGAAAGTGTTCATAGGAAGAGAAGACAATAGTTAACATAACACTGGACTCTTGAATGCCCAATGGAGAGTTCAGTATCTAGTAATACTGCCTGAACAGCAAAATCCTTGTGAGTCAATAGCCATATGATACGGAAGTAAAATCAATTGGCATCTCTACCATACTCATACCACATTTACCTACCACCCAAATAAACTAACCTGCAAGGGTGACTACATGACACCAACGTGCATAGAACTGTTTTAGGCACTATAACAAAATAAAATACAAACACATTTTGCAACACATTCTCTAACCTCAAAAATCTTTAAATACAATGAGATTGACCAAAATATGTGATAAAGCACAAATAGTAACCTGTAACTTGTGAGAGAATTAAACAGAGAGTAGAAGAAAAGGCAGAGTCTCATTATGTGCCTTCAAACAAGAAAGCCAAACAAAGAAACAAGTATAATAAAGTTCTATCATTATTTAGTTGTGCATAATGAGGAAAATGTTCCATCATTCACATTCATTGCTTTTTCTGTATACTGAACTTGAGATAAGTGGTAGTGGATACAGAGACTTACCATCTACTAAAGCAGGAATGTGATGATAATGGTTAATGTGATGATGTATGTGGCAACTTGACTAGGTCATGAGGTACCCAATCATTTGGTCAAACAGTATTCTGGAGAGTCTGTGAGGTTGTTTCTAGGCAAGGTTAGTATTTGAATCTGTGGACTGAGTAAAGCAGATTGCCCTCCCTAATGTGTGTGGACCTCATCAAATCAATTCCAAGCCTGAGAAGAACAAAAAAGCTGAATAAGAGTCCTGCCTGACTGCCTTTAGCTGAGACATCTGTCTTTTCCTGCCTTGAGATTCAAACTGCAACATCAGCTCTTCCTGGGTCTTGTGCTGGCCAGTTTTCAGACTGAAACTATATCATCTGCTCTCCTGGTTGGCTAGCTTGCAGACTACAGATCTTGAGAATTCTCAGCCTCTGTCCTCACATGAGCCAATTCGTTATAATAACTAACTTATTAACCAAATATCCTACTGGTTCTGTTTCTCTGGATTAAGGCAGTGATGTTACCTTGTTCCAAATGCTAAGTGTTTTCTAGATTTTGCCTAAATTTTTCTTTTGCATATAGCTGGATAGATAGATAAAAGAAATAGTAATATATATGTGACTCACTTTGTCACACACAATGACAAATTAGAAGAAATGTGTATCTTTTTCTTTTTCTTTCTTTTTTAAGCATTCATTCACTGCGTCTCTTTTTTAATACACATTTTATATAGAAAGCCCTGCTTTATTCTTTGTTTGTGTCTGTGTTTTAGCCATTATTTAAATCCATGTCTACTTTATAATCCTTTATTTGGTGCCTCTTTATGAATGTCTGTAAATCTTATTGTTTTGTTTTTATGTGGCACAGCATTTGAAACCATAGGACATCACATTTCTTCTTCAGTGCACAGTTAACTGATATTCTATAACCACCAGCACTTATCTCAAACTCAATATATAGCAAATACAATAAATAAGAATGATGTAATATTTTTATCATTAGGAATTGTTTAAAATGGTAAAACTTAATTTATATTAGTTGTGTTCTTATTGGGCTTTTTTACTCATTTTGCTTTTAATCAGAAAGTAAGTAGATTATAATTCTTTTCAGTTCTTCACCCAGTGCCACATACCCTACACGGCAAGTATACATGCATGTGGCAGACACATGCCTTTATAACCACACATATTGTTGCATGTCAGATTGTAATAATTGCATAAGTGAATTGTTATAAATATGGATTTCTAGTCATGGAAAATGACGTTGACTGGCTAATGCAACTGCTATAACCAGATCTTTTTTCTTTCCTTTCTTCCACTATAGTGGTTATAGAAAGCTATATAATGGCTTTCCTAGCCTCTCTTAGAGTTGGTGGTGCCGATGTGACACTTGTATCCAAAATATGTAAAGAAATCTTACAATGCAATATTTATGAGTGAAACGATCCAATAAAAATTAGCAAAACATTTGAAAAAAACACTTCATAAAAGAAGATATATAAGTGGCCAATAAACACATATAAAAATAAAAAAACATTAGACATCTGAGAAATAATTAAAAGGAAAGACCTACTGATAAATACTGCACTGTGAACGAATCTTAAAACCTTATGTTGAGCAAAAGAAACCAGACACAAAAGAGTGCCTACTGTATGATTTCATTTATATTAATATATAATTTCAAAGTCCTCTTTGAAATAATATATCTCTATTAAACTAATCTATAGTGAGCAGAGTAGTCGTTACCAAGGACCAGAGTAGAGGTGAGATTGACTTCAAAGTGGCAAAGGGAATATTCTGGGGTGATGGAAATATTTTGTATCTTGATTGCACTGGTGGCTACCAAAGTGTGTTCATTTGTCAAAATGAATCTAAACCATACATTTAAAACAAGGTACATCTTATAGTAGGTAAATTATAGCCCAATAAAGCTGATTCAAATATGTAAAAATAAAAATAAAACACTATTAGTCAGATTATCTCATTATTATTATATGCCATAAATAAAACTTTAAGTTTTAAGATATTCTTTTTAAATAGTAGTTTTATGCATAAGTAGATTTTGATCTCTTTAGTTAAATGCCTATACTAAATACTGTGGCTCAATTGTGCCATGTAATGTGTGTGTGTGTTTTCATTTTTGCTATTTCTGATATCAGAATTTAGCCAAGGATTTTAGGAATAGAAATTAGTTTAACTATAAATTTCTCACCTTTTAAATTGTGTTGAATAAGACTATTAAAATCCAATATGAACTTCAAGGATATTCATCCCCTTAGAAGCTTTTTAGTCTACTTCAGGAGGTGAATACAAATGCAGTAGTAATGTAATAATAATTGTGGTAGAGGAAGTATGCACACTTCTACAGCTGATAGAAGAATAAAATGCTTTACACTGATGCAACTACAGTAATTGGTTTGTTCTGCTCTGAGTTCAATTTAAAATGGCAATTATTTTTGAATGTGTGATTTAAATCTTTCAAGATATATTACAGTAAAAAGGAAAAGGCTTTGGAATTGAAATGTAGACTCACACAACTAGTTACGGAGGAGAAAATTAGTGTCCATGAGATAACATTTAAACTTTATGTTGTGACTTCAATCAAGAATGAATTTGAATTTTTAGAATGTATTATAAGAGCATATGAATATATAAGACTAGCCATTTAAAAATGACTTTTAACTTACAGTTAAGCCATAATTAAAGATAGTAAATGAGGTCTCATTTAATATCGCCAGCTGTGCTACTCTCTGAATATAAAAATATCCATCTAAGTCTATTTTATGTGTATTTACATTCATGTTTTTGCAATTATATAATACCTATATTACAGGCAAGACTGCCTAGGTTAAATGATCTCAGGTTTATTCTTTTTCATCACAAATATTCATCTGCAAATAAACGTGTAGAGACAAATATTTAGAAATACAACATGCTGAGTGTGACTGATGAAGCTTGTTTTTATTAATTCACAATACAGTTTAAAGCAGCAACATTATCATTGTATTTAAAATTTAGTAAGATAAAAATATTGGGAATTAATGAATTAAGGTGAGATTCTTTTTTTATTGAACCAATATTTTATTTTTAATCTTTTTATAACACAGAATTTCTCTGAATAATAAATGATATGATTTTAAATTAGTCCAATCAAAGCATCAAACTAATAAGTTATAATAGACCTATACTAAGTTCTCATTTTTTATAGGTTTTTTTTAATGTGTATGTGTTTAAATTTCTCTTTGCAAAGTTGGGATCACATTATACACATTTATTTATTTTATTTTATTTTATTTTATTTTATTTTATTTTATTTTATTTTATTTTTATTTCAGGATATTATGGGAGTAGAAACATTTTGGTTACATGTTATGACGTTGCCACACTCAAGCCATGATTTGAGGAGTGCCCTTTCCCCCCTACAATGCTCACTGCACCCATTAGTTATGAGTTTACCCACCCTCAACCAATTAACCCTCCAAAAATATTACTACCATGTGAGCGCCTCGGTGGATCAGTCAGTGCCAATTTGATGGCGAGTACATGTGGTGCTTTTTCTTCCATTCTTGTGATACTTCACTTCAGAGGATGGGCTCAAGCTCTATCCTGAAAAATATGAGAGGTGCTAGATCACCACTGTATTTTGTAATTGAGTAGTATTCCATTGTATACATATACCATATTTTATTAATCCACTCATGGATTGATGGGCACTTGGGATGTTTCCACATCCTTGCAATAGTGAATTGTGCTGCCATAAACATTTGAGTACAGATGTCTTTATTATAGAATGTCTTTTGTTCCTTTGGGTAGATGCCTAATAGTGCTATTGCTGGATCAAATGGTATTCCTTTTTTTTAGCTCTTTGAGGAATCTCCAAATTCTTTTCCACAGAGGTTGTACTAATTTGCAGTCCCACCAGCAGTGTAAGAGTGTTTCAGTCTCTCTACATCTTCCCCAGCATTTGTTGATTTTTTTTTTTTTTTTTGATAAAGGCCAATCTCACTGGAGTTAGGTGATATCACATTGTGAATTATTTGCATTTCCCTAATGATTAGAGACTTTGAGCATTTTTTTATGTTTCCTGGTCATTATTCTGTCTTCTTTTGAAAAGTTTCTCTTGATGTCCTCTGCCCATTTATTGATGAAGTTGTTTGATTTTTTTCTTGTTGATTTTTTGAGTTCTAGAGAGATTCTTGCTATCAGCCCTTTATCGGATGTGTAGAGAGCAAATATTTTCTCCCATTCTGTAGGCCATCTATTAACTCTAATGATAGTCTCCTTGGCGGTACAAAAGCTTTTTAATTTGATCAGGTCCCATTTAGTTATTTTTGTAGCTGCTGTGATTGCTTTGGGGTTCTGACTCATAAATTCTTTGCCCAGGCCAATGTCTGAAAGAGTCTTCCCTACGTTTTCTTCTAGGATTCTTAAGGTTTCATGTCTTAGGTTTAAGTCTGCTATCCATCGTGAATTGATCTTTGTAACAGGTGGAGGTGGGAATCCAGTTTCAATCTTCTGCATGTAGGTATCCAGTTTTCCCAGTACCATTTACTGAAAAGAGATTCTTTTCCCCAGTGTATATTTTTGTCTGCTTTGTCAAAGATTAGATGAGTATATGCATATGGTTTCAACTCTGGATTCTCAGTCTTGTTCCAAAGGTCTATATCTCTGTTCTTGTGCCAATAACATGCTATTTTAGTTATTATATCCTTGTAGGACAGCTTGAAATCTGGTAGGCTGATAGCTCCCAGTTTGTTCTTTTTGCTTAAGGTTGCTTTGGCTATATGACATCTTCTCTGGTTCCATACAAAGTGTAGAAGTATTTTTTCTAGATCTGTAAAAAATGATGATGGTACTTTGATAGGGATTGCATTAAATCTGTAGAACTCTTTGGATAGTATGGACATTTTAACAATGTTGATTCAGCCAATCCATGACCAAGGTAGATTTTTTTCGCCTGTTTACATCTTCTACAATTTCTTTTCTTACTGTTTCGTAGTTCTCCCTGTATATGTCTCTCACCTCTTTTTAAATATATTCCTAGATATTTAATTTTCTTTGAGGCCATTGTAAAAGACACTGTGTTTTTTATTTGATTTTCGGCTTTACTGTTATTGACATATATGAATGCCTCTGATTTGTGTGTATTAATTTTGTATTCTGAGACTTTACTGAATTCATTTATCAATTCCAGGAGTCTCTTGGTTGAATCCTTGAGGTTTTCTGGATATAATGTCATATCATCAGCAAGGAGTGAGAGTTTGATCTCTTCTGCTCCCATTTAGATGCCCTTAATACCCCTCTCTTGTCTAATTACACTAGCAAGGACTTCCAGCACTATGTTGAATAGAAGTGGAGATAGTGGGCAACCTTGTTTGGTTCCAGTTCTAAGTGGGAATGGTTTCAATTTTTCCCCATTCAGTATGATTTTGGATGGGGATTTATCATATATAGCTTTAATAATTTTAAGGTATGTTCCATCTATGCCTATTTTATTAAGAGTTTTTATCATAAAGGTGTACTGGACTTTGTCAAATGCTTTTTCTGCATCTATTGAGAGAATCATGTGGTCTTTGTTCTTGCCTTTATTTATGAGGTGTATTGCATTTATAGATTTGTATATGTTGAATCAGCCTTGCATCTCTGGGATAAAGCCCACCTGATCATGGTGAATTATTTTTTTGATATGCTATTCCTTTGACAGTGCTGGGGAGATGCACTCTGGTCCTGTATTGCCTTAGAAGTGTTTTAGCCTGTTGGATTATCTCTGACCTGTTGTCTGCACCTCTTGCCAAAGGAGATTGGTGAGTTTTGACCCCTTGCTTAAGCTTCCAGGCAGTGAATCACTCTTGTGTGTGTGACTCTGCTGCCCTCCAATAGTTTGGGATGGAAGGCGCTGTGTTGAGCTATGGGGCTACCCTCTCTGTTGTTGCTTGTAGTGTACATGGAGGAGTTGATTATCAAGGTATTCCAATGGCTTTTATGTTGTGTTTCAAACCCCCAAATGGGGTATACAAGTGCCCTGATCTTTGGGAAATGTCTTGTCACTCGCAAGAGTAACTTGAGCCCTGTTGCCACTTTAGGTTGTGTAAGGGAGACAGTTACCTTGCAAGGCTGAGAGCGTATATTTCTGTGGTTGCTTGATCTGCTCCTAGGTGAGAGCTGCTAGGATGTTATTCAGGGCTCTTTCGTCACACTTGTGAGGCAGCTCCAGGTGGAAGGTGCCAACTGGTGCAATTGCTGAGGACTCTGGCCAGGATTTTCCTTCCAGTCCACAAGCCCCAAAGCTGACAGCAGCCTGGGTGCCAAGGGTGAGCCTTAGTGATATATTCTTGTCAGATGATCACAACTAACCCTCTGGAGCAAATCAATAGGCTGCCCCGTTTTGCTTAGTTCCAAGGTTCCACAGATTTACACCAGTCGCACAGAGAGAGCAACTTTTCTCCCTTCTCTCTGCCTCTAAGGGTGAAGTCTGCCCTGCTGGCTGTGGGAGGGGCGTTGCCTGAGACCATGGCTTGTCCCAGCCCAGAAAACATCTTCTCTCATTTTACCCCTCCTCCAATGGCAGGGTCTCCCTTACTGGAGAGAAAGTCAAACCCCTGGGCTGCGGGAGTGGCGCAGCCTGAGGCTGCCTCGGGTCCCAGCACAGAAATGTCTCTCCTCACTCCGCACCTCCAGCAGAGGGTCCTGTCCTGCTGGTGGGAAAAGGTAAGCAGTAGGGTTGGGGAAGAAATGTTCAGAAAGCTGCTTCTGTCATTACTCCCCTCCTCTAAGGGCAGGCCTTGCTGTGTCTGGCAAGGGCAGGGGTGTTGTTGCCTGAGACCATTGCCTGAGCTTGCCCTGCTGGGCTGGGGAAGGGGTGGTGTCCAGAACCACAAGGCACCACAACATTTCTAGGCTATGGATCCCCACAATAGTGGCTGCCCACTCACAGAGAGCCAGCACTGGAGGTGACTGCTGGAGGGCTGCAGGTGCTGGGTTTGGCAGGCTGTCTCAGCAAGCCGCCAGCTGTCCCCACTGCTTCCCTGGCCCTCAGTCTCACATCAGTCCAGTAAAGAGTCCTACGCTCTCCATCCCACCCTTTGCCAGCTGAATCTTTGGTGGTTTCCAGGGGTAGAGCCTCCCTTTCAGCGTTCACCTCCTTTGTTCTGGTCCTGGTGACCGCCAGAGGTGAGGTGCCTGTCTCCAAACTCCCTTCTGCAGACCCAGGAAGTGTCCACTCTGACCAGTCCCTCTCTACCTCCTAGTGCGGACCTAGCAGGGAGCACTGGGGAGTTCAAAATATTTCTCGCTATTGTCTCTTCTCCACACAGCCTGAAATCCTGTGCCACAACTTTGCACTGACTTCAGGTGCTTCCCAGCCTGAGTGGATGTGGAAGTCAGTGGAGGAAGAGCCATCTTCCTGTGGGTCAGATCACAGGAGCCGGCGGATGGGTGTGGCCATCCCACTCTTTATTCCCTATAGTATATCTTACACCCTCTAGACTTTGTGGTGGATTCTCCAATTCACCTTTTTTTCCCCCAGCACTGCTTTTCCTGTGCTGCTGCTGTCCATGTTCTTCACCTCATACCCTGGGAGCAGAGAGCCAAGAAGTCACCACTAATCCGCCATTTTTTCCTCATTCTTCTAAGGTGAGATTCTTAGAAAAATTACACTGGGGTTACAATACTTCTATGCAAACAAGGAAAATGCCATTTAATAATTCAGATACATAATGGAGGATATTCATTATTATGTATAAAAATGGAGAATAGGTTCCAAGGAGTTTCCTTAAATTTATTTCACTAAAGAGATTTGTACATTTATTATTTTAATTCATTGTTTTTCTTTTTCTTTCCTGTAATGCACTAAAATTTTAATGTTTATCATTTTTATTTTACTGTGATTTGCTTTATTATACCATCCAGTTTACCAATGCAAATGGACAAGTTAACTGATCTGTGTCTTCTCTACTGCTACCAATATTATTTCATGTTTTTCAACTATATAGGATCACAGTTTGATTGGGACAGATTTTAATTTCTCTGAAAATCTTTTCAAAATATATTTATTAGAAGAGGATGGTGCCTTACCTCTTAACTACTAAGTATGGTTCAAACACCAGCAGATTAGGAGCTTACTAGAAATGCAAAATCTTGTGCTCTTAGTCTTAGAAATCAGAATATACATTTTCACAATTCTCTTAGGTGATTTTTTATGTACAATAAAGTTTGAAAAAAACAGCATAAATAAGAAACTAATGGGAATATAAGTGGAAGCAAAGTCAGAAGAAGGAGATAATGATGTAGAGAATTGATTTTCCTTTTTTTGTTTTTTCCTAGAGCTACCTAATTTCTGTATATAACTGGTTTGCACCAACAGTATATTAAATAACATGACTTAAAAGTGGTTAGTAATTATTTTCTCTGTTGTCTGGAATAAATGCACTTCAATGATAATGGTTTCATGTGTGTCGTTTTAGTAACAGTTTGCAAAAGAACTCCTTGAAATAATAGTACTAAAAATGTTTTGGGGGAAGAAAAAGGAGTCTGTGGTCAATAAGTATGAACAGGTCTGCATATTATATCTTTCTTACATATTCACAATATACGTTAGCATATTAAAGACTTTGACAATTGCAGCAACAAAAGAACATGTGTAATGTTGTTAACTGTGCCCCAACCCAGTTTTACCACAAACACCTTTTTATCTAAACTTCTATCAGTACATACACACTACCAAGTTCAAACTCCAGATCTATTACTTTGTAGACAAAATTTGCAGGAAACATTTAACATATTTAAATATTGACTATCTTATAAGTAAAATGGGAGATAATAATATTTACCTATGTTACAGTGTCAGGATAACAAAGGGTGGTCCAGTTTCTGAATACCTGTAAGCTATTATATTATGGAATATATCTTGGAGAAAATTGCTCAATGGAACAATATACAGTTGACCCTTGAACAATACAAGTTCAAAGTGTTTCTGCTTATATGGATTTTTTCCAATGAAATTTGAATGGAAAATATAGGATTTGCAGGATGCAAAACCCTCTTATTCAGAGGGCAGACTTTTTGTATACGTGGATTCTACAGGACTTACTTGAGTAAGAGCAAATTTTGGTATATGGGGGTACTGGAATGCAGGTCCTAAAACAAATCCCCTCATATTGAGAGACGACTGTATGTGTTAATAAATATACTCTTTATATATATTTTCACATATATTATTATATATGTATAAATAATTGTAGCGCATATATAGAAAATTAGATGTGAAATAATTATAAATTGTATATAATTATGTAATCAGTTTATGATTTAAAAGCTCATACAACCTTTCATGTCTCACTGAAGTCCCAGCTTAATATAAAAACTTCTACCAACTTTATCAATTTACTCTCATTTTAAGAACGTGATTTTATTATTATATCAACTTTATTTGTAATTTTCTTTGCTTTCATTCTATAACTCCCCATCAGAATCATCTTAAATGATTGGTTTTCTATAACTCCTATTCAGTGTTATACAGAGAGGAAGAGAAAAATGCTGGAAACCCAAGACACATTTTGAAAAATGGATTTCTAATTTTGCAAAAATAGACAAGATTATAGTTTTACGTGGAGACAGAAAAGTGCCTATGCTCGCATTTTAAGGGATATGACTCAGTGATGTCTTTAGTATGGTTCTTAAGGAACCCTGCAAGTTAGTACTCATATACTCAAAACAAACAATATGATAAGCTAAACAAGAATTAGAACATTTACTTAAAACCAAATTAAAATACCCTCAAAATCCCCTCTTTTAAATCTTCCCTAACAGTATTCAGAAAATAAAACGAAACTGTCTTTTAAGAAATGCTGAAGAATATGTAATGATATTTTCTAAAGTATAAAATGGAGATTTTTTTTTCCCTGAATTTCCTGTGTTCTAAGGCAAATAATTTGGCAGAATATAGAACAACTTCATATACATTTTCTGTGGTATATTTGCAGGTTTTAGGGAGGGAGGAACAGGTGGGGTTAATTCACCATAAAATTTTAAATTACTCTTATTTATCTTGTGTTTAAAATTTTTATTTGAATTTAGATGTGCTGCTAAATTTCAATTCCTTTTAGTACCTATTAATTATAAAATAAATATGGATTTCTCTTTTAGTTTGTTGGCATTACAGATTATATTCACAGGTTTCTGACAGTGATCCATTTTTACATTCCTGAAATACAATTAGCTGAATGTGTTAAAATTCTCAATATGTTACTGGCTTTCATTTATTTTTGTGATTGGGTTTAATTTAATTTCTTAATGTTATTGGTCTCATAACAAGCAGCAATTTTTGTTTGTTTTTCTTATTGTCTACTATGTTTGATTATTACACAAAGAAACTTTGATGCAGGTTTTTTATTTACTATTTTTATCTTCTTTGTATTCATGATGCTTTTATAAATATAATTTTGACATTTTAAAATTTTATATCTCCTAGTTAATTTAAATGAAATAGGTATACACTGCCCTTAATTTTATTAATTTCAGAAGAAAATCATGTCACTTTCAGGTTTTATATTTCTTGGATTATATCAATATTTTTATTTTTATTTCAGGATTTTATGAGGGTACAAACATTACCAATATTTTGTTAGAAATTAAATAGTTTCCCAGATTTTTAAATTTTTCCCATGGATTAGTATATTTAGTTATATCTTTGCTTCACATCTCTTATATACACTTGATGTCTTTTCTTATTTATAATTATGTTTGCCATGAAAAGTTTAATTTGTTTTAATTTAGTGAATCACCTTTAATTTTATTTTTATTACTATTTTTAATTTAAAGTTTTATCTTCAATAATCCCTAGCTTATTTATGCTTATTTTATTTTATTGTCATTTAGCCTACTATAACTTATTATGATAATTGATATATCTGACTTTTTTTCTTCTTTTTTTGGTGTTTTTACTTGATTTTGTTCCCCTTTGCTACTTTTAGTGGTTTGAATATAATTTTCTATTCATTAATTTTTACCTTCCCATTTCTAATAGAAATAATTAAATGTATAATTCTCCATAATTGTATGATTATATATGGTATGTAATTATATAAGCATGTATAACAATATTTACAATATAATGTAATATACGATAATACAAAATATATAATTAAAAACTATATATAAAATAAAAACAAACATAAGAAGGCATGCATATGTATGCATATGTATGTGTGTGTATACATATATGTACAGTTATGTGCAACATAACTGTGTTTCAGTCAATGACAAAATGCATATACAATGGTACCATGTGGGATGGGGAAACTGTGGCCTTGGGGCCACGTGTGACCTTGAGGCCGCCTTTTGACTTAATCTAAATTTTACAGAACAAATCCTTTTAAAGATTTGTCCAAATCTACCCACAATACCTGGACAACCCTTTGTTTCTGCAAAAAGGGATTTAAAACTATTAACGGATTTTTTTTCTCTTCTATTTCAAGAATTCTTATATAAGCTGGATGTGGTGGCATGTACCTATAGTTCTTGGGAAGAACTGAGATGAGAGGATCACTTGAGCCCAGGAATTCAATGCCAGCATGGACAACATAACAAAATCACATCTCTTAAAAAAATGCTTGCATAAACTTACATAACACATTCCCACAAATTCCCAGTCACTTTATATTCAATGTAAAAATATACATGTTTTTCCCCTAATCTAATTGCTTTGGCCATTGACCACTACTTCTGTGAATTAAATAAAATATATGTCATAGTACTGTAATACAAATAACTCCTAATTAAAGGGCCATTTTTGCAAAAGAGAGAATCCCAGAAGGAAAAATGAGAGCTGATACCAGCAATTAAATATTCAGTTTGCAACGTATTTATCCAAATTAAATGCGAGACCTGGAAGTGCAATCTTACCGTGCTCCTGAAAGAAAATAAGAATTGGATATTTGTATGTAACGTTAATGATAACCACATTATCATAAAAATATAAAATAAAAATGTGAGATGATATCAATATTTTGCTTATACTTCACTTAATTGGAAATATTTCTTGTATTTCACATTAAATATGAAAGACCTTAAATTGATATGCATATACTGATTTATAAACACACATATATAATTTGCATATGCATAAGTTGAAGAATCCACATTTCTATATAATCATATTTTTTATGTTAATGACGCATCCATCTAGACCTATTTAATTTTTTAATTAGAAATGTGTTTTTACTAAAAGCAATTTTGATCATGTATGAAAGGGTTCAGATGAATTTTGATCTTTGACAAAATGTGTTGACATTTTATTTTTGACATAATATTGTTCATTAGTAGCATTTTCTATCTTTCACATTAATACAGGTGGCAGTGTTGCTGACTTTTGCCATTTCCTAATGGGTGCCACCTGTTTTCCAGCTTTCAAAATGATTTTCTTCACTTTCCTTCAAGCCCTTACTGAAAGCTTCTTCGAGGGCCATTAGGTTTCCACTAACAACGTCATCATGTTCCTTCCAACTTCTACTCAATGCTTGATCTTAAAGTCACTTTTACATGTTTTGGATTTTTGTTAGAGTAGCACCTCACTACTACATACCAAATAATTTTCTAATTTCTCTATCAGTATGACAAATTTTCCCAAAACTTAATAGAATAAAAAAATCATTTATTATATTCACGGGTGATGAGGGTCAGGAATTTGGAGAGGGCAGAGTGGGGGTAAATTGTCTCTGCTCAACAATGGTGATGGTGACCTCTGTTGGAACATTTGAAGGCTGGAGGCAGGAATTATCTCAAGGCTTATTTACTCACATTGGTGCCTGGGCTGTTACACAGATATAGTAACTGGAAAAGAAACATATATACTCACATTTTATCTAAGTAGTTGTGTTTTTGTATTTTTACATTAAAATATCTTACCTATTTAAAATATACCCTGAAACATGGTGTGAAAGATGAATATAACTTTGTTTTTCTATTTATATACTTTCCTGTTATCCAAGCATTACTTGTTTAAAATAGCATATTTTCACTATTCATTTGAAAAATCATTATTTACCGTATGTCTATATGAAAATAGTCACTTTCTGAATTTTTTATTATGTTCCATTGGTTTTACTGTCTATTCATGTGCCAATATCATGGTTTTTTTAATTGTAAAGGTTTTTTGTGTTAATACCAAGCTTTCTCAACTTCATTGATGTTCTTTTTCATGATTTTCTTTGTTATCCTTACACATTTCTCCCAAACAAATCTTGCAATCAATTGATCTAGCTCTAACAATAATTATAATGGGATTTTTATTGGGACAATAAATTTATAAGTTAACTTAAATATAAGTGTATATTTATAACATTATACCTACCAGTTAAGAAGCATAGGATGTGTTTGCATCTGTTCAAGTTTTTTTCTGTCTTTTAAGAGCATTTTATTGTAGGCATTATATAGATTTCCACATTTTTTATTAACTTTGCATTTAGGGTTTTTATTTTGTTTTCTCTTTTCTGTTATCTCTAAACAAATTGTTATCATTCCTATAAAACATTATTTTTTAACATGTTAATTTCATAACTTCCTACATTATTATTTGGGTAGTGGTTTTCCCCTGAATCTTTTGAATTGTCTGCATTTAATTATATCATTTAACTTTTCCATTTCCAATTACTATGCCTCTAATTTGTTTTGTTGTATCAAATGGCTTTGGATAATACCTCCACATAACACTAAATAGTTATGAAGATAATAAGCATCCTTCTCTAGCTCCTGACATTATCATTTCTTAATTATGTGAGAAACCAAAATGCACATATTTATTCATATTTATCATATATATTATGTAAGTAATATATATATTATTTTATATTATATATTATATATCTAGTCAATGTGCCCACTGACTAGAGCCCTAACGTAAGCATTATAAAAGATATCCATGTAACAAAAATATCTGTACTCCCTTAGTATTTTGAAATAAAAAAGTATTATGTATATTTCCAATATGGAAATATCTGTCTATTCTTAGTTATTGAAGCTTTTATAAAACATAAAGTAGTATTGAATGTTGACAAATGTCTTTTCTATATCTATGAAGAAAGTTTGACTTTTTCCTACTAAGCTTTATTAATATTGTGGAATATATTAGTTGATTTCAAAATATTGAACTGTTTTTGCATTTTTAGAGTTAACCTGCCTGGTCATGATGTATAGAGATAAAATAAATATAAAATTTAAATAAATTTAGTTTATAAAATATGCACCATAAAGATATAAAAATTAAAATCAAATTTGAATATAAGGTTGGATTAATTTTGCTAACAAGTAAATAGAGAATTCTATGGAGATATTTCCGTTTTTGTACAGCAAAAAAGTGCATTAGTCTATCCACTAGAATAGATGAAGACTAGCAATTTAATTTTTTTTAAGTACTATATTTAAATCAACAGGTATTTGAAAAATAAAAACAAAAAATCTCCAAGGCGGGCGGATCGCTCAAGGTCAGGAGTTCGAAACCAGCCTGAGCAAGAGTGAGACCCTGTCTCTACTAAAAATAGAAAGAAATTAATTGGCCAACTAAAAATATATAGAAAAAATTAGCCGGGCATGGTGGCACATGCCTGTAGTC